>CAKNYM010051387.1:328406-346835 GCA_932195095.1 Andricus curvator | reverse complement strand
CTGGGCTAGTTGTAAACCAGTATGATGCCAACCGTTGGCGGAACTCTTGCGTCGGTATTCTACCAGTAATGACAGTCAGTACTGGGCTAGTTGTAAACCAGTATGATTCCAACCGTTGGCGGAACTCTTGCGTCGGTATTCTACCAGGGGCCTATTTCATAAAAATTACAAGTTCACAAGTTACAAGTTACTAACTTACTAGTTTGTAATTACAAGTTCTTGTATTTTGTGTTTCACAAGAGTTTTACGTCCACTCGTATTTACAAGTAATATCTCCTACAATTTACAAGCGCTGTTACAAGTGCGCGCAGGCGCACTTAACGTATCATGGCTGCTAACCTCCTAGGCCCTATGGTGATTGCGTATTGAGGATCGCTGTTTATAACTTGAAAAAGATAAATTGAAGAAAAAACAATTTAATGTCGTCTTATCATCTTAAAAAATCAATTTCATATATATTGTGAAAGTTAGTACACGGAGCATAACGATACTTTCCGATGGTAGATAATAAAATATTTAAAAAGAATTATCATGGCATTAATATAAGTTTGTATATCAATACTATGTTTCAATTACGTTAGTGGCAACCTCTTTTTTCCTGTATCCTTCGGTGTGTCACTCAAATTGCAAAAAATTAATATACTGTCACGGGCAACGGTTTCTAGCCTTTCCTAACCTCAAATATATATACTTCTTTCAACGTATATTATGCTTCATCAACTTGAGTGTAACCGATAATTATAGCTACACTCCAATAAGTGGTTCTTTAATTAATTCATCAACCAATTTCCACGGTCAGAAATATCAGTAAACTTCCTTAAAAGATAACTTGTATTTACTTTTACCACTTTTACAAAACCGCAAAGACCCTCCGAAATTTGTCTACAAATCACAAGTGCTACTGACAAGCCATAAGCTTTATGAAACAAAACGCTTGTAAAACTGCGCGATATTACTTGTAAACGGAGTCACCGTACTTGTAACGTGTAAAAAGTGTCAACGACTTTGTGAAACGCACACTATTAATACAAGCAAAAAGTTACTAGACTTGTACTTGTAAATTGTGACTTGTAGGTTTTATGAAATAGGCCCCAGTAATGACAGTCAGTACTGGGCCAGTTGTAAACCAGTATGATGCCAACCGTTGGCGGAATTCTTGCGTCGGTATTCAACCAGTAATGACAGTCAGTACTGGACCAGTTGTAAACCAGTACTATGCCGATGGTTGGCACAGTACTAACATCCAGTACTGGTATTTCTTCTCTATTACAACTGGCGCGGTACTGCACCGGTCGTGAACTCTGGCTAACATCCGACTTTTCCCCCTGGGTCCTCAAGAGTCAGTCTTGTGCTATCTCCACCGTAACCCGGTAATACCTTTTTGAAACCGAACCAACCCCGTGTCTCCATAACGACGCCACGCGATCTCCAGGATCTAAGTTCCTCATCGCCGATCTATCAAGGATCAACCAGATCTGGAAGTACCTTGGCTTCATCGCCCGAGTAGCAACCAACATCGTCGGCCCGCCCTTGGCTTCCCCGCCCGGTTCGGGCTTACGAGAACGACTCACGAGAATGAATCCTGTAAGTTTGGTTAAATAAACCACTTTAAGTTAACCCGCTATTATTTTATTGACTTCACCCGCTCTCTCGACGCTCCAAATCCCTCCTATCCCTTAATTTGCGAGTTCCCTCATAAATTTGGCGCCCTCCTCAAAAAACCCACAATTCCCACCAAAAATCCCCTCCAAGTCGAGAACAAAAGTCATAAATGATGAGAAATTAAAAAAAAATCACTTTGGATGCATATGTGCCATTTTAAGGGAAAAAGTTAAATCATTTTGAATCCAAATTATGATTTTAGATGGAATTTTTGAAAATTGTTTTCAGGAAATTGTTGAATAAAATTTTTTAGAAAAAAATGCGGGTAGAAATGTATTTAGCTCGAAAAAGTGCGGGTAGACTGTTATAAATGTCCGTTAAAAATAGTTTGTATACTTCGCGTGCTCGCAAGCTCTTCCATCTTCAATAAAACAAAAATTACACCAGAGACTCGCTATTTGAACGCGCGATCGAACGCGTTATATAAATTCCTAGAATTGCTGGTCCCCACAGTTTCTCAGGGGGCAGGGCGAGAGACGGTTGCGACTCCGCCTCTGAAGGGACGCATGCACTATACTACTCAGTCAACTAGATTGCGCAATATTATGGAAACGGTTCAGGCGGCCCTGACTGTTTACGTTTCGCTGTACGCGTTATATGAACAAGGCCATTTTCAGGCAACCCCCGAGATTGTTCATCTATCGAGTCTCTGGTGTACCCTGATAAAAAACGTCTTGTGTGGATTCCATGTAGCTGGATTGCACAAGTGAGGGGTATAAGAAACAAAAACTAAATTAAAAACAACACTTTTCAGGTAGACAAAGATAAAAAGGAATATTGAAAAATAAAAGCGCAACAATGGAATTTAATAGTAGGAGAAAACTAGACAAATTTTGAAGAAAAAGAACGAAAGTTAGAAAAAGAAAGCGGCGTCAGTAACAGAAATTGGCGCGGGAATTTAGAAATCACAGTGAGTGACGTAACTCAAGCAACCCCAAGCATTCCATACTTCCGCTACGTGGTCAGGCCACGCGCAATCCCAAAGTAGTAAAAACCGAGTCGCTCACCTGAGTGAACGTTCCGGTTTCTAATCAGCCGTAGAAGCCCCTCAGCCAGGCCGTAAAGATTAGAAAGAAAATAAGAATAGGAAAAGTCAAATGCGACTAAGATCGGGGAAAATAAAAATTATTCCGAAAATGGCAAACCCGGTAGAAAATGTTAGAGATAGTAGGGAAAATGATATAATTCCAGAAATTATAATCGAAGAAAATAATGCACAAACAAGTGCGAATAATTTAAAAAATGAAAATGGTGAGAGTCAATCGATCGAAAACGTAAATAGAGGCGAAAATATGGAAAGAGATTTAGAATTTGTAACGGTCACGAGAGAATTAGGATGGGGAGAAGAACAACCAAGTCATGCGACAGGTACAATCCCAAGAACGAAAAGACAAACACAAACGCACACAGAAAGTACCCCAAATGCCATCCCTCACACAGACATACAATTGGCATATTGTCTCCCAATCTTGAGAATACGTTAGGCAATTGGAGAATAGAAAACGAAAACAGTATCACTTTTCAAAGTCAGGAGTTTGAAAGAAATAGGATAGATAGCGAAATAGAAACACAGAGAAAAGAACTCGAAAAGTTAGAAATAGACAAAAGACATTTAGAATTGAGTAGTCTAGAAAGAGATGAAATACTTAGAAAAGAAAGAGACAGGATAGATAGAGAAAGAGCAGAGAAAGCAAGAACAGGCCATGAAAGATTACGAATAGAGATGGAAAGGCAGGAAAAAGAAAATGGAAAAATAAATAATCAAACTTTTGAAATTGATTCATTTGTAGAGAATAACATGGAATTTTGGAATGGCGCAGAAGAACTAATCAATTTTGAAGAAAATAAAAGTGATAAAATTAAAATAAAAGAACTTTCAGAAGAGATTAAAAATCTATATGATAAAATGGATAGAATTTTTAATTCAACACAAAATTTAACGACTCAAAATAAAATACGTAATAATACTGTTCGTTGTGAAGAAACAGAATTAAATTTTAATCAGCAAAGGCACGCGTTAGCAGGTGCAAGTAAAAGGATAATAAATAATAGAAGTAGCGGTCAAAGGGACAGATACTCGTTACCGAGACCAGTGCAAAGGCAATCAATCAATTTCAAACTTGCCTCAATTTGAAACAGAAAGACAGAGTAGGATAGACAGAATTAGAGAGAACGATAGGGAAAGAGAGGAAATGATAGATAATAATGCACATGAGATTCAAGCAACCCTTTTTCCATTTGCAATGATTCAAACGCCATTCCAAATAATGTCTAACTGGCCCATTAAATTTAAAAATAATACGGAAAACAGTCCTACTTATTTTTTGAATAGTTTGCTTAGATTTAAACGAGGTTATCAAATTAGCGAAACAGATATTTTAGAAAATTTAGATGCTGTTTTTGAAGAAGCTCTAAGTTGGTTTCAGGTAAATAGAGATAATTGGCAAAATTTAGACCATTTTATTGAAGATTTTAAAGATGCATATTTAAATGAAAGATATACAGAAATAATTAAAAATAAAACAAAATGTTGTAATCAGAAAAAAGAAGAAGATATTCATGCTTTTATTACAGAAATTAAACAATTATTCGAAAAATTAATGCCGCGACCAAGCCTAGAATGGCAATTGAGAAAGGTTATGAAAATTAGAGAATTGAGTATAAGGTTTATATTGCGAGAAATGCTTTTTCAAATTTTTCGGAATTTGGAAATTTTAGGACGTGAATGGGATACAGAATTAGCAGAATCTAAAATTAGAGGACAACAATTGAGCATTTTAAATAAGGAGGATAATAAAAATAACAAAAGTAAAAATTATCAAGGAAATTATGAAAATCAAGATAACATAAAAAATGAAAATCAAGATAAAGATCAAAAACAAAATTATGATCAAAGTCAACAAAAACAGTTTAGACCGAGGTATCAAAACCACCAAAACAAACCACAATCCCAACCGAGATTTCCAAATGGAAATCCCAGATTTTTTAATCCAAGATTTAAAAATAATAATAACTATCAAAATAAACCAGGCTTCCAAACAAATTTGCGATTTTATGATAATTATAATAGCTTCAGAAATCAGAACCCAGCTGGACAGTTGTTAAATGCGATTAATCAGCTGTTAGGAAATACACAGACACAACAAACGAATAAATCTCCGCAAATACCAGCGCTTTTATATAACGCGGAAGAAAATAATAATAAGTCAGAAGACAAAAAAGATAATAAAGGACAGAACAAAAATACAAAACATTCAAATTATGAAAATAGTAGGGATAATAAAAAAGGTGAAATGAATCCAAGTGCACAGGATTTCATGGCTCTAAATTTAGGAAACCGAAATTTAAACTATAGATCGCGAGAACCCATTACATGCTACAATTGCGGGAAAGTAGGCCACTCTCGACGTGATTGTTGGTATAAAATAGATCAGGGAAACGCAAGCGGTGGTTATTAAAGACGGATAATAATCAAAGAAATCAAAGACCGTCAGAATTACTTGACATAGACACAAACGACTCGGACGAAACAAGATTTCACCTTATGATATATTTTAAAGATCATGAATTTAGAGTGTTAGTTGACACCGGTGCAACTCATTCATAAGTAGGTGAAAAATTCATAAAAACAATACAAGAGTTAGATTACGAAATTAAAAAACCAAAACACGATACTCTACGGTAATGAATGGTTGCAAACGGCCAAAAATTAAAAATTATAGGACAAGTTTTAATTCCAATCAAAGTAGGTCATATAGAAAAATACTTATTATTCAGGCTGGTACCAGATTTAAGATCGATAGGCATAATAGGAACAGATATGATTGAAAGACTAGGTTTAAAAATGGATTATGAGAAAAAGATTTGGTGGTTATCAGAATTACCAAATATTAAGTATGCTATACAATCAAATATAAGTAAAATGCAGAAACCGGTAATGAACGATACCGAGGAAAATAAAAGTAGGAAGAATGAGGAAATAAAATTAAAATTGGGAACTAAGATTAGCCTGAGAAACAACGTCCGAGAGAAAGAGACAGATTTGCTACCGTGCGAAGTCTCTTCTCCCGTGTCGCCATACACCCCACCCCAAGCCATTCTTACAGGTGATGCACGAGACTCGACCCCACCAGCACCCAGCCGGCACAGAGTGTACGGGGGCATGCAGCCCCACACCCTAAACCCTAAAATGCGAGCGACGCAACACTGACACGAGCCAGCGTGGGCCTCGATAGATTAGATAAGCAGGCTAGTCAAAATACAGAGAAAGTAGGCAAGAAAACAAACAAGGATAAGAATAAAATGAAGCGCGAGAGTAAAATAAATACGAATTCATATACGAAAAGTAAAGATAGAAAAATAGAAAAGGAATTTAAAGGCCCATTGGAATTTAATAAAGATAAAAAGGATTCTAAATGGGAAACAGTTATCGATAAAACAAAGGAAAAAAATGATTCGATAGTAGAAAAATTATTCGCAATTAGAAAAAGTAATTGGTATAATTTTAAAAATAATGCCTAATTAAATAATAATATTACACGCGTAAAAATAGAAACAAAGAAAAACTTAGACATTTTTGAGGAAATTTCTGAAGGAATAGTAGAATTAAATGAGACACAGCAAGTGCAATTAGAGAACCTGATTAAAAGAAAAGTAATATATCAGGGAACAGGATTAAAACCGACACACTTAACTAGCCATAAAATAGATGTTCAGGGACATGAGCCAATTAAACAAAAATATTATTATGTATCACCAAAAATAAGAGAATTTATGTATGAGGAAGTAGACCTGTACCCAATTCCTATAATGTCGGAAATTTTAGACACATTACGGTCGGAAAAATACATGTCCAAAATCGATATTCGGTCAGCATATGACCAGATACCGCTGGACGAAGTTTCAAAACCAATTACAGCTTTTATTATTCCGGGCAAAGGAATGTATCAGTTTAAGAGAATGCCATTTGAAGAAACAAATGCTCCTGCTACATTTCAGCGCCTGATGGACAAAATAATAACACCAGCATTAAAACCGCATGTATTTTTTTATCTTGATGATATAATTATAGTTTCAAAAAATTTCGGAGAACATTTAAAATATTTGGAAATTGTTTTAGAAAAAATTAAAAATGCAGGTTTAACAATATGTTTGGACAATTGTGAATTTGGTTGTTCAGAAATAAAGTACTTAGGGTTTAAAGTTAATGAAAAAGGCTTACAAGTAGATGAGGATAAAATTGAACATGTTTTAAATTTTCCCAGACCAAAGACGGTTAAACAAATTCAGAGATTGATAGGAATGGCTTCATGGTACAGAAAATTTATTCCGAAATTTTAAGAAATTATAGAACCTCTGCAAAAACTATTAAAAAAGGAAGTAAAGTGGGAATTGAGTAACAAACAGGAACAGGCATTTACGATTATTAAACACCTACTAACAACAGCACCAATTCTTGCCTGCCCTGATTTTGGAAGTCAATTCCAACTTGAAACCGATGCTAGCGATACAGGATTAGGAGCCGTATTAACGCAAAATGTCTGGACAATAAGAAAGTTTAGACCATATTTAGGGGGTTATTCTTTCAAAGTAATTACAGATCACATTGCCTTAAAATGGCTTCATAATTTAAAAAATCCAACTGGCCGATTAGCAAGATGGGCTTTGGAATTATTAGAGTACGATTATCAAATAATGTATAGAAAAGGAAGTTTAAACCATGTCCCAGATGGGTTATCAAGATCGAATGAAAATAAAATAAAAGTTTCAAGTATCTTAGCCGGTATAGTAGAAAAGGAATAGTAGAGGTATAGTAGAGGAAAAAGATTTTAAAGAAATTGAAGATAATTGGTATAAAATTAAAATGCTGCATTTTAAAAATAAGACAGAAGGAAATCAAAATTAGAGAATACGCGATAATCAATTATATTTTTATAGACCCGAGCCTTTAAAATCAAGCTTGAATTTAGATAGCAACCCGTGAAAATTAACGATACCAAAAGAATTACGAGAACAAGTTTCAATTGAGAATCATGATAATAAACAAGCAGGTCACTTAGGTATGGAAAAACCTACGCAAAAATTTCTGAAAATTATTTTTGGTCTGGAATGTACTCTGAAACATTAAAATACGTAAAAGAATGTGACATTTGCCAAAGAATCAAACCAAAAGTAAATAATCAGATGGGTTTAATGGGAAAAAGAATAATTGAAGATATGATGGATCCGCTACAAAAGTTTTCGTTGATATGCTTACTAAATGGGTAGAAATAATTCCAGTTAAAAATAAATTAGCATCAACAATTGAAAAAGAATTTCACAAACGTATAATTTCAAAATGGGGAACTCCTAGAATTTTATTTACAGATAACGGCAAAGAATACATAAATAAATCAATTATAAATTTAACTAAAACATTTTGTATTAGACATTCAAAAACTCCAAAATATCACGCACAAGCAAATCCAACCGAAAGATGCAACAGGTCAATTAAAACGGCAATAAAAGCATATTTAGATAAAGACCATAAAACATGGGACTTTGCATTCGGTTGAAATATGATAAAAAACCCAATTAAGAGAATATTAGCATTTTATTTTTTTTTATTTATTTTTTTTGAGAGGTAGGATTTTTTGTTTATTTTGTTCAAGGAAGAAAAAGATGGAAAACGTCGAGATGTGGAAATGTCGTCATTGTGAGAAGATGGTTCCAGGGACACTCTACATCTTTCATGATACATCCTGTGGCGAAATGTCAAATCGGACCAAAAATTATCATACGGTGCCAGATTCGACCAAAACAAAATACATAAAAGGCGGTTGGGTGGAAACACATCAAGAATTTAAGGACATCCTGAAAATAACATTCAGTAAGGAAGAACTGACACAACTAGAGGAAAGAAAATCTAACCAAGAAAAAGAAGAAGAACAAATGGAATACCTATTTACCTTCAACGACGAACTACAAAAATGTGAGGAGCTTCTAAGGAAATAATAAACTTCGCCGCAAACAGGGGGGGGGGGAGGTTGTAACAAAGTTACAAGCACCCCACTACCATACGACCCTGTGGGCCTAGGAGCAGGAGTGGAGACAATAACACTTCCTGGTTCTAATACCCAAATCCTCGTCCTCAAGAGTAGGGATGGAAAGCCACACAAAAAAGTCGACTTTCGACTTTACAATCGACTTCGACTTTTTCGACTTTCAAAGTCGATTAACCGAGATGTAAAGTCGACTTTTCTCGACTTCTTTTAAAACTCTTTTTAATGTTCGTATTTTCTATTCCCGCTGATATTTTCAATAACCATTATTATTGTATTATACATATGTATTTTATACAAACTAGAACTAGTCTGAAAAATTCACAAATGCGTTTCAAAGACGCAAAAGCAATTTTTGAAGATAATTTGAAAACTAATTTTTCTTCTAAAGCACCTTCAATGAATCTTGAAAATAAAATAAATTTTGGAGTAATTTGCAAAACTCACTGAAGAGTCTTGAATATAAAAAAAATATTTTAAATATTTACTTCAAACTCCATTTTCACTTAGTCAGAGATAAAGGGAATTAAAACTGTTTTACAATATATATTATATAGGTATATCAAAAAGAGTTTTATTAAATATTCTATTTCTTATGCTATATATATATATATATATATATATATATATATTATATAAATGTATGGCTCAATCTTAATATAAATAGGAAATACTAATCAGTCTTCCAGTTTTTTAAATCACAAAACAATAAATGAAGTTGAATACTTGTCTTGATATACTCAATTAAACCACATGTCTGTGTCAATACTCCGAAGAAGTACTAATTGGTCAAGATGCTTCGGTGACATTTTATTTCGCAGTTGGTTTATGATCAAACCTGCATGTGAGAACAAGCGTTCACAAGGAACTGACGTAGCCATTATTGATAACGACTTTACAGCTACTTTGTGCAAATGGGAGAATTCGCCCTTAAGACCCTCCCATACGGTTATGGGATTGGGATTCTGTTTTCTGGAAGATAGAGGCGCAATGATGTAATGCTTCAGTTCAATTGGGTAACCATCTGGAACTTCTTCATAATCGCAGGCCTTTCTACTTTCAACTTTTTGATCAAAGTCAGCCCAGAACCCGTCGTCATCTACTGATGCAGACTGCGGCTCTTCCCGTTCTTGCATTCGTTCGATTTCTGCTCTACTAGCTCCGATTTCTGTTGCAACCACTTGAGCTACACCAAGCATTAACACAAAAAAGAGAAGAGTTAAAATTTAAAAGATAATCGTTTAAGATTTAGGGACTGTTCATAAACTACGTTACCAATTTGAGGGGGGTCAGGTTCAAGCCAAAAACTACAGTTGATAACAGGGGAAGGTGGGGAGGTTCAGTGGAAGTAACGTCACGAACTTAGATAACATTTTGTACGTTCCTTGATGATAAATTTTAAGAAAGTTTGCGAATTTTTCAAAAGATGACCCAGCAACGATAGAGTTCAATAACTACTTAATATGCTTAAAAATTATTTTTATATTTCAGACTCCACACTCTATCTCCTATTCCCCTTTTTCCCATTTCTTGAAGAATTCTTTTTTACGGGGTTTTCAAGAAATGTTCCCTTTCTCCCATTTTTCGCACAAATTGCCAATGCATCAATAAAGATCCCAATAAGAAAATCCAACTATTTTTGGTTCGAAATTCATTTCGCTTACTTAAAAGTTTTACTATTTGGTTGAAAGTTAGACTACTTTGTTAAAAATTCATTTTTTTGGGTGAAGCATTATATCTTTGGTTGAAAAATTAACTATTCCAGTGTTAGAAAATTAATCTTCTGGTCAAAATTTATTTTTTGGGTTGAATGTTGAACTATTTGTTGAAAAATTATTACTTTGGTTGAAAATTAAACTATTCATTCTTTAGAAATTTAATCTCCAGATTAAAAATCACCTTTTACATTGCATATTTAACTATTTTGTTTGAAAAATAATCTCTTCGGTTAAAAATGTAACTGTTCCATTTTTAGAAAATTAATCTTTCGGGTTAAAAGTTGTTTAGTTAAGAATGAATTTTCTTACCTAGAAATGTATCTATTTTATTTATGGTTGAAAATTGATATTTAAAATTTAAAATTGATATTTTTAGTCGAAAATTCGGCTATTCGGTTGAAAATTCGTATTTTTTGGTTGAATTTAAATGATTAAAATTCGCTTTTTTTGTAGAAAATCAGTTTTCTAAACTGAAAATTTTACGATTTCATTTTTGGTTAAAAAAATATCTTTTTTAGTTGAAAGAATTTCGGGTGTTGTCGAGGCTGACGGAGGGGGCGAGGTGTAGAAATCACAAAATTGATAACGTAGTTTATGGACGACCCCTTAAATAAATTAGTGCTTTTTACACGTTCTTAGATCAGAGACAGAGTAATAGGAATAGACATTTGTCTTGCTGATATGAAATAATGTGAGAGACCTTATTAAAATCAAGAAGCATACACAATTAGATTTTATGCATACCAACATGACGTACGGCAGCAGAGCAAGCACGTGGATTGCCAAACCCTATCTTTTTAAAACGGGGGTCCAACAGGGTGGCCGCCGAATAAAGCAGATTATTTTCGGTTCCAGAAAACTTAGAATCGATTTCAGCTTTTAACTTGTGCTTGAGGTTGAAGGTCATTGGCGTACTTGCCTGAATTTCCTCTGTTTTCTGTTTAAAAAAATAACGAAAGTCAAAACATGTAGGCATTTGCAAAGGTGAATAACTAACATTTTTCGTGACAGAGTTATACTTACGCTCTTTAGGGTTGTCAGCAAAGGAATTATTTTACTGATGGTGACATTTTTCTCGCTTGTGACTTGCATCGTCATTTGCCACAATGGCTTAAGGATATTCCTTACTTCACCTAATGTTTCAATTTCATCACCAGTCAGCATATTTGTTGGCTTTGATTCTGTGTTTTTGTCTAGCTTGAGCTGCAGTAGGACTCTACTAACGAAGTCAGCCAGAAGCAGGAAGCGCTCCAACATCTCGTAGCAAGAATTCCAGCGTGTACGAACTTCCTGTATGAGTTTTAAGCATTCATATTCGGATCTGCCCGACTCTTCTTGCAGCTTCTTAAGGAGAGTTGTAGCAACCTCACTGCTGCGAAAAAACCTGACTATTTTCTTCACCTTTCTAATCAGAGCTTTCAATGATATACCCGTAATATCATCATCTGCCGGCTCCTCCTCAGGTGTTTCCATCTCCTCAGCTTCGAGATCATCGTCATCAGGAATAATTGGATTCTCCGCCACTGATGGGACCTGATATTCGTGAAGTCCGATTGCAGCTTGACCTATTCCATTAAGTTTGTGCGCTATGCATGAAACATGCTTGTGGGCCCCAAATTCTTCAACTATGGCACCTTTAATGTTGGCTCCAGCATCACTCACAACGGCGGAAATGCGATCGTCAGAGATGCCCCAGTCGTCACACACCTGACGTAGGGCCTTTCTTAGATTTGGAATATTTTTTCGGTCTTTCATCAGTTTAGCGGCGAGCTCAACAGATCGTAACTCGACTCCTGGCATTAGCGAAAAGAATACAGGTGTTTATTTGAAACTAAAATGTTCCCATTAAGTCGCCGTAACAATTCAAAAGAAAGTAGGATAGCTTACCTTCCCTATAATGAGCTGTTACTCCAACGTAACTGTTCATTGTACTCTTGTGAGTCCAAATGTCGGTTGTCAAGCAGATGGAATCAGCCGCAGCAAGCTTCTCACAGACAGTTTTTCGCAAGGAATTGTATTCCAAATCCAGTTTCTTCGTAACTGTGGGCTCAGACGGTATTCGCCATAACGGTTGCAGCTTTCTCACAAAATATCGAAACCCGGAGCGTTCTGTAGTGCAAAGTGGCATGTTGTCCTTGCAAATCATAAAGAGAAGCGCATCTAAAACTATCGCATCTCTTGTTCCACCAGCTAAAAGAAAGACATGTGTTTCTTTAATGAAAGTCGTTGAATATAGAAAAATAGGTGAATTTGACACACTCTGCTTCTAAACTTTTAGTCTCACCAGAAAAAGATGTAACATTGCTGATGCATTTATCCGTAGGGCCAGGAGATATCAATGTCGCTTTCGTCGAACTTCTGGATCTTGCAGAAGAAGAAGCAGTGGTTGATGTATAAGAAATCCCCAATTCCGATGTTTCAGTCGAAGTTTTTGGGTGCTTGACCTGTAATGTAGTATAGATTAGAGAACAAGAGCTTATAAGACCAAACAAAATGAAATTTGAATAAACATCTAGAACTTTTGACATGTACAATTTTTATTTCTTGAAAATAAAAAAAATTGCCTTGAAACCAGCCTATAAAATTAATACTAGAAACATTTATTCTAAAATCATCCAGATAACAATCTACTTGCAACTTTATAAACATAGAGGAGAGTACCCGAATATGAGATATTCTCGTAATATGAGATAGCGGGGTTTCAGCTAAACTAAGAGGCGCACTGTGTTGGTTCTATCACTAACTTTTAGCCCTTGAAGAAAGAGTAATTTCGTGGTAAAGTCAATTTTTTATATTGCTTCTAAAGATTATAAGCGAACTATTTGCGAAATCGGCGATGGTCGAGTTCTTGGATGGTAAGTCTTTAAACCCTATTTATTATCTATTAAATAAGTATTTAGCAGTAACGTCGGCCTGGAGGGATTGAATAACTAAGTACGAAAATATCGACAGTGTTCAAGTTTTTCATTGTACAGGTTAGGTGTGGTAAGTGAATAGTTGCACGTTGTGGTTCTCATAATATGAGATACCTGTGGTACAATGCATCTCCTGCTCCAGCTGTACACACTCTGGCTGCGCGGGGGAAACTGGTTACAAATGGGATTGTGAGTACTGTAAAAACTGAATATATCTGAATAACAGTGAGTTTATACTTCGGACACATAGAATAAAGTTTTTCATCAAAAATAATACTTTATTTTGCATTTTATTAGCGATTTCCTGGGGTATCTCATATTATGAGAATAGTTTGACGAGTTTGGAAAAAGCACTTTTTTTACATTTTTTGGATTTTCAGCAAAACTAAAAATTTGATAAAATTTTGTATCTCAGCACCTTATCGCAAACTAAATTCCCTTTAAAATGACCAACATTAATTTTAAATTCAGTCCATAGAATTCCGGCAATTACACCAAACAGAGTTGGTATCTCATATTTGGGTAGTCTCCTCTAGTATAAGTTTTTGAGTGGTCCAAGAAAGGCTTTGTTTTTTTCGAAACAACATATCTTCAAATGTCAAAAAGTCTCTCGAATTTTGACAGAATGGAAAAACGGATGAGGGCTATTTCCTCCCCCCCCCCCCCCTACACAGGAAAACGCTTTTCTTTATGTTTTTACATTTGCAATGCAGAGTTCCTGGAGAACACACGCCCTTCCAACTCGATAAAAATCGTAAAAACTACAAAAAATACCTCTTCCGAATGAGGAAAAAAATAAATATCCAAGCATCCCTTCAAGCTCAATAAAAATTATAAAAACAAAAGAGGCCTTTTTCAATTCAGAAAAAATTGAAACCCAAAATTTCTTTTCAAACTCGATAAAAAATCTTTACAATATAAAACGTTCCTCTGCTATTTCCAAAAAATTTCAAACTTAAATTGCCTCCTATTAAATTCAATAAAAATATCTAAAATACAAAATTTGTCCGCCTACAATTCAATAAAATGTTTTAAAAAGTTCCTCTTTTAGTTTGGGAAAAAATTAATACCGAAATTTCTTCCCTTCTTTTAAAAATGGAATTTTGTAAAATTCAAACATTTTTTTCTACATAAATCCTTTTAAGTCGGATAAGTTTTATTTTAAGCCATTTAAAATCAACAATGGTTCAATTATTCTTGTATACGTCAAAATTCAACACTTTCACTTACAAATTGAAAACTTCAAACATGGAATAATTAAAATTGTAACGTTCGGAGATAAAATTTATCAGTCTTAGATTTTAACGATTTAAGGCTTTCCATTTGAAACAATTCTGTTTTAAATTGTTTAGTTTCGAATATTTGATTTATAGTTCCTCTTTTTAAATGAACAGTGAAATATTGTTTGATATTAAAAATGTCCAAATAGAATGGGTTTAAACTGGAATATTTTATACTAAAAAAGTATTTGAATAGGATTTAAAATTGAATAAAAGCCTATAATTATGAATCTATTTATTTTAAATTACTTTAAAATTAAAAATAGATTTTTTTCACGAAAAGTCGGCAAAATTCGTAGTTTTACACTTTCGAATTCAAGCAGTTTCATTTTTAACTTCAAAATAGGTATATTATTTAATTTTGCACAGATTCAAAATCATCTTTTGAAATTAATTATGGTACAATTTTTAACACTTGAACTACAGTTCAGTTTTAAAAATCAATAGTTTATTTAGATTTACAGTTGATCAGCATAAAACGTTTTTTATCAAAAAATTTCAAATTAAAAAGCCTTTAATTATTAATTGTTTAATAACCTTTTTAAAGTGAAAGACATTAGATTCACGCATTGTAAACTGAATGAATTTATCATTCAAAAAGTTAAGAATTGAACTTAACATTGATAAAAAAAAGTTTAATCGAACTTATTTAAAATTGTAATAGATGTAATAAGAAATTTGTGATATTTACAGTGACAGGATAGATTTTTCTTCTAAAAATTTGTAAAATTCCCGGTAGAAGAATATATTTACTGTCATTTCCCGGTTTTCCTCAGGTTCATAAAATTCCTGATCATTTTCATATTTTTGGGTCCAGCTGCCAACCTGTAATTGTCATTCTCATGTCTTGAAATAAAATAAGCAATATTTTGTAAAAATGGGCTTAGGAAACCCATAAATATATTTTTTTAAATCGACCGAAATTCAGGGCAGCCAGTTCAGAAAAAAATGAAGTCTTTCTTGGACCTTAAACTGGAAACAAAGCACAATGAAGATCAAATATAACACCGTATCTAAGCTCTAAACTCATTCTCTCCTTTTTTAGCCTAGTTAAATTGCATTGTAAGAAACTTTTTCTTAGTTATTAATTTAATATGTTTACCTGCCTGTCCCGTACGGTAACTGGACGTGGACAAAGATCAACATCTTCACTCGATTCAACTTTCTGCCTCTTACTTGTCTGCTTTATATCTATCTTATGAATGATCCGCAGGTGGTTGGCCAGCGTCGTTGTACTGCTGTTGAAACAAAGTACTTTTTGGCACTCATTGCACTTGACTTTTGTTCCGTTTTCAATTTTAGAAAAATAAACCCACACGGGACTAGGACCCATGGCTGATCTAATAAATACTAGATAGTTTTCGATAAGCCGGTATTGCACGTTGCATGCTTGTTGCTGGGCAATGTGCGCAATGCGTTTTGTGCGCGGACATGCGCGGATATTTTGACCGTGAGCCGTCTCAGCAACACAATAGTCAAGCAAAGCGAACTGCAAACGTATTTTGGATTTCGCGCGCGGCGGTAAGAAAAAGTCATCCGGTCGCCGGAAGAGGAAAAGTCGAACGAACAAAGTCGACTTCGAGTCGATTTCAAGTGCGCAAAGTCGATTGTCAAAAGTCGAATTTCAGACCTCGAAAGTCGACTTTCGACTAAAGTCGAACTCGACTTTTCCATCCCTACTCAAGAGTCAGTCTTGTGCTACTTGCACCGTAACCCGGTAATACCTTTTTGAAACCGAACCACCCCCGTGTCTCCATAATGACGCCACGCGATCTCCAGGATCTAAGTTCCTCATCGCCGATCTATCAAGGATCAATTAGATCTCGAGGTACCTTGGCTTCATCGCCCGAGTACCAACCAACATCGCTGGCCCGCTCTTGGCTTCGCCGCCCGGTTCGGACTTACGAGAACGAATCACGAGAATCAATCCTGGAAGTTTGGTTAATTAAACCACTTTAAGTTAACCCGCTATTATTTTATTGACTTCACCCGCTCTCTCAATGCTCCAAATCCCTCCTATCCCTTAATTTGCGAGATCCCTAACACTACATAAACTCAAAGACAAAATCTGAAAAAACTGTGAAAATTCGGCATATTATTCAGATTAATAAACAAAAATAACATTCAAGATTTTTCCAAAACTGTTATTAAAAAATTCTGTTCTTCTATTTCGACTTCGCCCAACCGCAAGACATTCATTAATATTCAAAAATTTCAAAAGATTTCACAGAAATTTTAAGATTGCACATCGATTTTGTATACTTTAAAAGGCTACCAGGAATCAACTAAGATTTCCAAATATTCTAAGGATTTCACAAACATTTCAAATATTGTAATATTTTCATAATAATACAAAATATTTTGATTGAATTATTCCTGAAATTGCCATGAAATCTTCAAGCTTTTTTTTTGACAATTTTGGAAAGCTGAAGATAATATTTGTATTATATTGAAATCCTTCGAAATTCTTGAAAAGATTCTGCATTTTTCGTACTGAAGAATATTTAATAATCTACATTTGGCTTTCCAATTTTTAAAACCTTTTCAAATTTTAAATTATCTTGAAATTTTGGTGAAACTTCAAAATGTTTTTAAAAATGATTCAAATTTTTGATAAGACTTTTGAAAGATATTTCAAAACTAAAAAAATTGCCTTACCATTTTTTAGATTCTCTTTTTATGATTTAAAAAATCGTTTGAAATGTTTTTCACTCTTTTTAAATATTCTCTTAACTTTAATTTTACGAAATAAAAAACCATTCGAAATTTTCCTAAGAATCTTTAAAAAAAATTAATTCTCTTGAAATATTTAAAAATTCTTAAAAATCTTCTAAATTTTTTATTCGAAATCTTCAAAAATCATTTAAAATTATCCCAGGAATCTTAGAAATTTTATTTTTTATTTTCTTGAAATCTTTCAAATCCTTAAAAACCTTCCAAGTTTTTTGTTCAAAATCTCCAAACATCAACATTGTGTTAAAACATTTGAAATTTTCTTAAGATTTGAATTATTTTCTGATCTTTTCGAAATTTCTAAAAACTTTGAATTATCTTTTAAAATAATAAATAACATCTTTTTATATTGGGTGTCCTTTAGAATAAAATTGTAATTTTTCATTTTTCATTAGAATTGAAGATTAGCAGAAAATTACTTGTTCGATATGAAGTAGAAAGTTGAGTTGAAAATTACTAATGTATAATCGCTCATTTTTTAAAGAATGAAAAGGTAATAATGTAAAACTTATCAATAGACTACGTTACCTTCACATTCTACAAACCTTATGCATTTACAAGATATTGCTTGAAACTGGAAAAAATATAATTATGTACACACTTATTCTATTTGACCTTACTAGTTTATTCATGTTATAATCTTTAATTAATAATTGATCATGTTTGAAAAACTTACATTCGCATGTAATGAATCAGAAATAGAATTTTATAATCGTCTTTTGTATAAAAAATAAGCAATTATACATTAGTAACTTTTCAATATCTCAGTATCGAACAAATAATGTTCTACTAATCTTAACTTATTCTAATGAAAATGGAAAAATTAAATTTTTGATCCAAATGACACTGAATACCAAAATATGTTAAAAATTAAAATTGGTTCCTTCGAAACGATATAAATAAATTTTCTAGACTACATTTGTTCATATAAAACGCACGGTTTTTGTTTTAATCCTGAAAAATGTTGAACAGCTATATTACGATAAACTCATAGAAACTCATTAGAAAATAATTAATTTTTCTAAAAAAATTTCAAAATAAATTTAACTAATTGTAGATCTTTGAAGATTTCGAACATATA
>CAKNYM010051387.1:260143-304226 GCA_932195095.1 Andricus curvator | reverse complement strand
TTCCATTTTACTGCACCAAACGTGTAGAGCAGTATAGGAACGGCCAGACATTTGGTCGCCTGGATCTTATTCTTTCCAGGATCTTTCTGGGATCACTTCATCTGGTCCGTCAACACTGTTCCTCATAACATTCTACAAAGATTGGTAGCTCTAAAAAAGTATCCAGAGGTGAAACTTCATCTCCAACTGTCCCGTCTGCCGCGTAAGATCATCCGCGGCTAGAGACCTGACTCCAAGGAACAGTGTTGCCCGATGTTTTCTCGCGTAAATTTCCCGCTCTTGCTTACCTTCTAGGACAGAAGGAGCAGAAGCGGATGACGTACACGTTCCAGTTGCGTCGGGATTGGTTGCTTTTAAAGAACCATGATCGTAGCTTCCGGAGCCTACAACTTCTCACATAAAAAAATTGTTGTGATTTGATGTTTGAGAGTTAAACTACCGTCAGATAGCATCAGACCACTCTATCCGATGACTTATAGAAAATTAGACTTGAATTCAAAATGTGATAGAGCCGTCCAAAATATAGAGATAAAAATATTTTTATAAGCTATAAGCTAATAGAATTCTGTGTTAAATGAGCCCTATACACAGAAAAAGCAGAAGATAAAATTTACATCGATTTCCGTTGAAAGATTCGCTGCAACAAAAATTAATCTTGTCGAATAAACTTTACACGAAACTGAGATAATTCCGTGTTTTTAAACTGTCTCGGAATAATTTGTCAACGAAAAAGCGTCTTCTGCTATGTAGTTGACAGCAGTGCAAAGAACAGTGAAGTGTGGATGAAATTGGTCTGGAAATCAGGACACCAGATTTTTAAAAACATTGCACTTATTACCATTTCATTTTTAAAAAAATTGCACTTATCGCGGACGAACGATTACATATTTTTCATGACCTTCAATAAAGCACTGTACAACATTCGAAAAAGTCGCCATATTTATTATGATCTTAACCATAATTCACAAGCTATGAGATAGGAATTTCCGTTTTGAAAGCTTCGAGATCCGTCAGTATTGCAGTTTAATATAAAACCTTTTTTTACGGAGTAAAATTTTGAAACTAAAAGATGATTTCTGAAAAACTACAACTCCTATCGACCTTATTTCATGCTTCAAATTTTTATTATTTAACAAGTTAATTTTCAAACAGAAAAATCAGAAAAAAATTTTTCCTCTTCATTTTTCAAAAATTCAGAAAAATAAATTTTTGAACTCAGAAGTTTTGCTACGTATGAGGGCACCCTGAATCGTAAACTTTTATTTTAAAAAGTTATTAAATAAATGTTTATCAAAAATATTGAATGTAAATTGAAAATCTTATTTTTCTACTGTAGATAACAGTTTCCAGAATAATAAAATTTTCGAATATGTAATAAACTACGCGAATTGGAAAATTCCCGAATTATAAAATATCCGAACTGGAAAATTCCTGAATTATAAAACTCCCGAAAGAATGGAAACAAATTGTTTTTCAATCAATATTATTTATTTATTAAAAATACAATCATCAAATATTTTGATAAAAAAAAAAAATTATTTTTTCCTGATCAAAGTTTCTAAAATTATTGTTTGAATTAAAAATAACAAGTATTGAAAAAATATATTTTCGGATGACAATTTTTAGGCCGCTGAAAAATCCTAAAAAAAAAATTCATGACTCTGTAAAATTCCCGAATAATAAAATTTTCGATTATGGTATAAAATTCGCGAATTGGAAAATTCCCAAATAATGAAATTCCTGAATAAAAAATTCCCGAACAGTTCATGATATTACTGAATTGGGAAATTCCCGACAGTTTATAATAATATAAACTATATAATAATATATATAATATAATATATTAAAATTTCCGATAGAAAATTGCCGAATTATAAAATATCCGAACTGGAAAATTCTTGAATTATAAAACTCCCGAAACAATAAAAAAAATTGTTTCTCAATCAATATTATTTATTTATTAAAAATAAAATCATCAAATATTTTTATAAAAAAATAATCTTTCTTCCTGTTCAAAGTTTATAAAATTATTGTTTGAATCCAATTTAACAATTATTGATCAAATATATTTTTGGATGAACATTTTTGGACGACTGAAAAATCCTAAAATAAAATTCCCGAATCATATAATTCCCAAACAATGAAATTTCCGAACAGTTTATGATATTACCGAAATAGAAAATTCCCAACATTTTATAATATTACCGAATTTTAAAATTCCCGATAGAAAATTGCCGAATTATAAAATATGCGAAGTGGAAAATTCTCGAATTATAAAACTCCCGAAACAATAAAAAAAATTGCTTTTTAATCAATATCCAGAAATATATTTTTTTTCAATTCTTGTTATTTCAAAGTTAAACGATAATTTTAGAAACTTTAAACATTAAAAATAATTTTTTTCTCGATAATTATATTTGTTTAAATTCGGGAATTTTTTAGTTCGGATATTTTATAACTTGGCAATTTTCTGTCGGCAATTTTGAAATTCGGTAATATTATAAACTTTTGGGAATTATCTATTTCGGTAATATCATAACCTGTTCGGGAATTTTTTAATCGGGAATTGCATTATTCGGGAATTTTATTAATCGGGAATTTTATTACATATTTGAAAATTTTATTATTCAGAAATTTCCCAATTCGGGAATTTGACAGAGTTAGGAATTTTATTTTTCGGGTCTTTTCAGTCCTCCAAACTTTTATTTAAAATATAAATAGCTCGAAAGCGAATTATTACATTTTCAAATCAGAATTAGTCATTCCACAGTTTCAAATTCAAAAATTTCTAAATGTTCAAAATTAAAGCTTCTCGAATTTCAAAATATTCAAACTGAAATTGCAGGATTTTACAAAAGAAAAATAATAATTTCTCGTGATGTCATGCGTCACTTAAAGTGACTGGATCAATTGTTTAAAAACTGTTGATTAGATTTTTTTTTTAAATTGAAGAATGTAAAATTCTAAGCTTTCCAAATTGATTATTTTAAATGCTTCCTAATTGAAATACATAAGTTTCCCAAAATTGAACGATTCCAAACGTTCTTGGAATGTGGGCAATTTTAAAATTTACAATCTAGATTTATAATTGATCAACTTGCGATTGCCATATCTTCAATTTATAAACTCTCCAATTTAAATGTTTGATGTTTGAAATATTCTTATTTAAAATTAGTAAGTTAGTCAATTTTTAATTGCAAATTTTGAAATTTGAAACTGCTTAATTATGAATTTTTAATTTAGTTGTTCGAAAACTAAAAATTGTACAATTTTTAAAGATTAACCGTAAAATTGTCTGATTGCGAAGTTCTTAATTCACAATTGCTCAAATTTCAAGAATTTATATTGGAAATTAATAAATGAGTAAATATTAAATGCTAAACATTTTAATATGAAACTCTGTGACTGTGTAGATTTTATCAAATACAAAAACTAACATTTCTTATAATTTGAGTCGTTTACATTGAAATTACAGTGCTAAAAATTGAGACTGAAAATGTAGCGTTCAGAAATTAAAAATCGACATTCTGATATTTAATCAACAATAATTAAAGCAATAGTTCGACTGTTATCATTTAAGTTTTGAATAGTTTAATTCTGAGCTTTCAAAATTATTAATGTATTGCTGCAAGTAAAGTGAAAAAAAATGTTCGGTGCGAAAATATTAGAATTGTGTATTTCTTAACATACTGTATTTATAGAAATACCAATTGCAAAATTGTATCATTTTTTTATCACATATAGCAAGAGAGTACAAATACTGTAATATAAGACAACCTATATGGATTTTATGAAATCATTCTTAATTTACCTAATTTGTTTGAAATAAAAAACCATTTTTGGGATTCAGAGAAAAATAACAAAATTTCAAATATTGTCAATCATTAGTAGACTCACAACTTGGTACAATTGAGTAGTTCTGAGTAAAGGAATTTTGTATCGCCACAGTAACTCGTAACTATATTTTTTCACAGCACAATATCTAATACCTCCAGTCCACTTGAAACTTCATGATATGCAGATGCGTAAGATAGGAGGAGAATGGAAAGTGGTTGGAGTTGTTATTGAAGTTCACTCCGAGCTGATGATGGTTGATCCAGATACAATACGGAATAGTAATTTAAAAACTAAGATATAATTAAAAAAATATATTAGACAACTCTGTCTAGAAAGACTAGTTTTTTTCCTGAGTATGGAGTGTCTTAAGCACTTGTATCACAAATAACTATTTTACACGTAGTAAAGTGCCTAGCAGTTCTAAGCTAATGATTTTTTAAATTTTTCGAATTAATCATTGACTATATTTTTGTTACACAATCAGAACAATATGAACTAGCTGATGAAGAATTTGGTGATGAATTGTGGCGTCCAAACCCTGAAATTCAACACAGTGGAGTTCCAGTTCCTGAGAAGATTGCAACATTTTGGGATAATATGTGGCTCGTCGACCATTTGCTCCCTCCAGAAGCCAGACGTAAGGCAAAGACTAAAATAAAATCTAAAACAAAGATAAAACCACGTGTTAATATTGAACTTTTTTCTGAACATTAAGATTTAATTTTTTAGGACCAATATCAAACTTTTGGTCGGCAATTAATTACGTACTTATTAATGGTTGGAATAATAAACTTTAATATTTTTTCTTACAGCAAGAGCAAAATAGTTTCTAAAGGATTTGGCTCCTCCTGCGGGTTTTTTCCACGTGTGGGTTTTTCCTGTCAGGATGCACTGAAGAACAATCGTATGAAGGTGCAGGCAAATGCGGGAGCTTGTAAAAATAATGCTGTTAAATAAATTTTATTTCTTGTATTCCTAAGTTGACTCAATCGGGAACCCTACCCCTCGCCTGAATCCAATTTATTCGATCGCCGACGTACAAATATTTCGCCTTGGGTTAGTCTTCAAGACGTTGAAGTCTAGTTTCGTCTCATAAGCCATACTTCATTACATTGCAAATTTGTAAAATTTGTAGTGTCTGGAAAATTATATCAAAACCTACATAGTTAAAAATTATCAAATGTACAATTCAACATTTTTAATTAAAACGTTCAATTTAAAAATTGTCTTCTTTCAAAGGAAGTTTGGAATCGTTCAATTTAGGATTCGCCCGATTTGAAATTATTTTGTTTGGAACGTTTTTAGAATAATTTAAATTTGAGGGTTTAGAATTTGAAATTCTTCAATTTAGAACAAAAAATGTATATATTTTTATTTCAAGACATGATTTAGTCGCTTCAAATGACACTTGACATTTTAAGAAATTACTTTTTTTTTAAATTCGTACGATCTAAATGAAAAGTTCTGAAATTACAAGACTTTGAGTTCAGACATTTAGAAAAATTTCAAATTCACCGTTGAGCCATTTTGACTACTAAAAAGCCAAAAATGCTGATAACAAAAATATAACTTTTTGCTTAAGTATTATCTCATTTTTGAGGCTTTTAAATACAATGTATTTCGTCGCTGTTCTCACCTGCTCTAATTTTTCTTACCGTGATAAAGGCGCTGTATAAGTTTAATTCTTAATTATTCAGAAATTGTAAACTCAATATATACGAATTTAAGTTGTTCATGTACCAAATTAATGCTTCTTAGATTGTAAACAACGTTTTTGCGAACGAATTTATTTTCATGTTTTAAATCGCAATTTGTAAACTGTAAGGAGAGTCGAGCATGGCTGGGGAGTGTTCGTAAACCTTAATTACGAGTACCGGAGACAAAATATCTTTTTTTTTTTGAAGAGGAAATTAAGCAACATGTACTTTTCTGATTTGCGAAACAAAAATACTATGGAGTTATGCATATCTCTATAAAGTTTGACCCAATTGAGACATTGTGAGTTTCATTTGAGCTAAATAACCTTTGCTTTTTCATAAAATATAATTTTATGAAAGTTTGCTCTTTTTGGAAACAATTATGAAAAATACCTGTTAGTCTTTTTTGATGTCTTGCATTGTTTACGAGAAAAGTACCAAAATTATATTTTGAGGAACAAAAATTCTCGCCGCCACAAAAATGTTTAAGCCCGCATGAAGCTAATAGTATGTCTTTCTTCTATTAGAAGAAGCTTTTCAAAAATATTGGGAGCAATAACAAAGTGGGGGTTTCAAGAATTTTTTTGTTAATTTCAAGAAAAAAAGAATTTCTGGAAAACCCCACCTTTTTTACCATCGCCCATATTTTTTTATAGTTTCTGCTTACATAAGGAAGATATTCTAAAAGTTTTATACGGGCTAAACCATTTTTGAGGTGGGGAAACTTTTTTTCTAAAAACGTAATTTTTGAATTTGTCTCGTAAACAATGCAAGATATCGCAATAGCTCAAGAGTTATTTTTCATAGTTTTCAAGACATGCTAACTTTTATGGTAACATTTTTTTCATATTTGTCGTTGTTCGCGAGAAAAAGTGGAAAATTCCATTTCATGAAGAAGAATTCTCCTAGCCACAAAACTTATTTAGCTCACGACTTTTAAGTTTACAAGGTGACGATAAACGCTATCAGAATCTTGGAAAAAATCTTCAACTTCTTAATTACATCAAAATTTTTATTTGGAAATCGGAAAAATACGTATGGCCTAATTTCCTGTAAAAAAACAACGTTTCATCTCTGAAAATTTCTGCCAAGTGTAGAACCAGCCTGATTAACAAATGGAAGATACTACAAAATTTAGGAGAAGAAAATAAGTCCTGATTGTATGAAATACAATCATATTTGTCCAGTAAACTTGCAAAAAAAAGTAGAAAAAGACTTTTAAATCAATAAATACTTTCAAATATAGCAGTTTTTATCATTTTCTGAGCAGACACAGTTATTTTGAGGAATTTTCATATTGACATTTTTATGGGTTTGAGAAAAAATGTAAACAAACCAATTCCATTTTATAGCGCGAGTTTTAGATTTTGTACACAAAACAATTCTGATCAATTCCGTTTCGTTTAGTCTCTTCTGTGACTACCCTTTAATCACATTCAAATTGTTTCTTTGGCGCTACGCTCATTCCAATCTCTCTCATATCATGTTTAGGTCAGTGACACCAACCCCCCCCCCCCCCGCTACTCTTAATTTTCATGTTTTGTGTAGCCCACTGAATTGCGCCGCAAATGCGCTCATATGAGCCACCAATAAAAAATTTTGCGCCACGAAAATCTAGGAGATATAGCAGGTGTTACGTGGACGGGGGGGCACGACAGCCCCCCCCCCATTTGAAAAATCAAAGTTTGAATTGCATGACCTTGAATATCTCCAAATGCGCTGATATGCGCCATCAAAAAAATTTTTGTACCACATCGATAACCGAGTTATCAGCGATCAAAATGGGGGGGGGGGCTGGCGCAATTTTCCTAAAATAATAACATTTTTTCAAGGTAATGATAGCTATCCTTCATAACTTCGAATGCGCTCAATTGCGCCACCACTAAAAAATTTTGCGCTAGCTAATTAACAATTATAGCAATTTGGGCGGTGGGGGGGGGGGCGTGGATTCGTCTTCAAATGCGCTCATATGCGCCACAAAAATTTTTTGCGAACTTCAAAAAATAAAATGTTTTTAATCAGCAGTGATGAAGGAACTTCCACATGGGGTTCCAAATGCGCTCACATGAGCCATGCAAATTTTTTGAATGTCTTGAAAATTGCCCAAGATATGGAGTTTATAACAAACAAACAATAATTAAAAAATAATTTGTAATAAAGTTTTAGTTCAAAATTAATTTCCAATTTTAAGGTAGTAATAATTTTTGCAACCTTTTCACATTGATATTTGTAGAAATTACTACCATTTAATGAAAAAAAAATTTTTCTCATGTTTTTCAGATTTTTAACAACAATGAAATCTACCATACTACTGTGATATCGCGATCTTTAATATGAATTTCTCGGGAACGAATATTTTTTTTTTGTATTAAACAGTTTTTATTCTAATTCAGCATCCCCATATCTCATGAGAAAAATTTTATTTTTGCAAAAAATTTACATTTGAATCACTGCTCAACGTTTGTCTCATCTTAGAATAGTGATTTTGATTTTGCATTTGATATATTATTACGATGTTTAAAGTATTTTTTATTTATATATCAGTTATGTAAATGAATATTGCGTTTGAAATAAAGTGAGATGATAATAAAATCAAATTAAAAATTCCAAAAATTTCATTCGAAAACATTTTTTCAAGTCTTAATTTTCAATAACACAAAATATGTGCTTTTTAAAAATTGTAATTTAATTCTTTTTATAATAATACATAAGAATTACTAATGATATATTTACTGTGTGAGTTAATATTTTTAGGCAAAATATTTTTCCCAAGCTCGTTACAAAATATTAGATATCATCTGTAAGAGATTAATTAAAAAAATTTGAAGCAAGCATTTATTATCATTTCTTAGCTGGCCGCGTTTTTCTCAGAAAAACCGCTTGACCGAGAGTTTGTCAGAAAAATCTAAGCGGTTCCGTAGCTCACTTGACGAATGCGTGCGCTAGATTTAGGTTTTAGGACAGGTTGTAGGTAGTTAGGTAGGGTTCGATTCCCCAGCGGGGGCAATTTTTCAAAGCGTTTGAGCGTGCGATCATATTTGTAAGTCTCTGTGTGTGCAATTGTGTGAGAATAATCGCAAATTAAGTGCAGTAATCATATATAAAATAATTTTTTTCTTTTCAAATCGATCGACATTTTACATCATTTTCGTTATCGAAAGTTTCGAGCTAATCTATTTATAAATCGTGTACAGAATGCATGCAGTGCATATATACATATACATATATGCGTTACAATGCGAAATCGGCAAAGTTATTCTTCACAGAAGTAAGGCATACTACACGAAATAGTTACTATTCTTCTCGTTGAGTGTGGACGGTTACCAAGTGAGGCAGTGCATCCTACTATTTGAAATTGTTTATCCTACTATTTCAAAAAGTCATTTTAAGTCACCTGAACACAAAATAATAATTTTGATAAAATTAACCGATGAAAAGCTGTGCTTCCATTTAAAATAATTAGAACTACTTGCTTAGAGAGGTCTTCTAACGATCCACTTTTTTCAGTGTTCAACTATTCGGTCAAAAGTCACCTTTTTTTATTGAAAATTCAACTACTTGTTTAAAAGTTGAACTAGTTTCTCGAAAATCCATATTTTTTTTAGATTCGCCTCTTTGGTTGAAAATTTAACTATTCCATTTTTTAGAAAATTAATCTCCCGGCTTGAGAAATCATCTTTTGCGTTGAACTCTTTTGTCGAAAATCTATTTTTAAGATTCATCATTTTCGTTGAAAATTCACCTCTTTTGTTGAAATTCTTCTTTTTTTTTGGTTCAGATTTTCTCTTTTTAACTCAAAATGCATCTGTTTAATGTTTTGGTAAAAATTGATACTTTTATTGAAAATGGATCTTTTCTAGTTAAAGATTCAGCAGCACCACAGGTTTTTTAAATAAAAATTGCAAATAACTAAACTTGTCATTCGGACATTAATTAGCACTAAATTAGTATTAAATTATAGAATAGGTATTTGTTACGATTATCTTTATCATATTATATTCTGAATATTTCGTCAAAGCTCAGTCTACCAGAACACATTTCGAAACCTGTTTGTCAGTAGAAAATTTAATCGATAAATTTATATTTAGCACACTAAGCCTTATCGTATGAAGGACCTGTGCGAATCAACGAAATTCCTCACGTTACAGGATACGTAAACATTAGTCAGTCACAAATTGTCTGTAACCGAGGTGACATATAAGTGCGTGCTTGGTAATTATAAGCAAAATCGCATGTTAACGCGATGCTTTCAAATCAATTTCTGTACTCATTTACTTTCTTATTTTCTCAATTGTGAGTTATTAAAATGTCTCATTAAAGACACATATTTCATTATAAAATTGTTGTTTTCACTGGGCATTTTTCCTGACATTTTGTGTACGAGCAACCGGCATATTTACTTGATAAAAATCGAACCAAGAGATTCTCCCTTTGATGAGAAATGTAATTACTTTGACTTTCTATAATAACAATAAATCAAAAATTGGTTTGGTAGAAAACATGGTCCTTCGAGCCGGATTAAGCTTAAATCTAAACAACTTTGAGTAAAAAGTGCATAGTATTAAAATAGACGGATTCTAAAGTGAAAAGTGACGGAAAAGTGACTGATAAACTGCTTTTCGTGACATCGTGAAGCTGTTAGGCTGCAACTCTAGTCGCGTGATTTATTGCACATAGGAGTGAATTTGAATTTACAATATGACGACTCTTGATGATCTTTTTGAGGAGCAGATCCAATATATAGATGCACTTAATCGTGCTCTAATAAATTTCAAAAAATTGGCTGAAGTCAATGTTACTCCAGCCAAAATTAAAGGACGTATTGAAGAATTAGCGAAGATTTGCTCCCTTATAAAGACAACTCATAGGGGTATACTGAAAGCCTCTACCGAAGAAGAAAAGGAATCGAAAATTTACTTCCAAAAGGATTATTATAACCAAGCAGAAAATAAATACTACGACGCTCTGGATCACATGAACGACTCCTACGGCGAACTCACTGGAATGAATAAGGTAAAAACGACAGAATCTGAAGAATTATCGACAAAATCACCTGTAAGTACTTTAAGTAATTCGATGTATACTTTAGATCCTCTTCCAAAAATTGAAATTCCAAAATTTTCTGGCGAGTTAGTTGATTGGGAGAATTTTCGGGATCTTTTCGAAGCTCTTGTCATTAAGCGTGAATCATTAACAAACGCACAACGTTTACATTACTTAAAAGTCAGTTTAATTAGTAGCGCTTCTCTAATTTTGCAAAACATTAAAGTGACAGATGCTAATTTTGCTAGTGCTTGGAAATTAGTAGTCGAGCAGTAAGATAATAAACGCCATCTGGTTCATGCTCACTTGCAATGTATGGATGACATTCCATTAATGAAGAATGAATCTTATATTGAGCTTAAACATTTGCGTGACACCATAAATGTGTCTGTAACCGCATTGCGTAACTTAGGTCGTTCAGTTGATTCTTGGGATGATCTATTGGTTTTTCACACTGTAAAAAAATTTAGTACACGTACACGCCAAGAATGGCATGAGACTTTAGGTGGATCATCTAATTGTCCTACATTTAAAGAATTGATATCTTTTATTACATCTAGACTTCGTATCTTGGAAGCCTCTACTATAAAATCTAGTTCGAGTAATAATAATACTCAACACTCAAATAAGTCAAAATCTTCACGAGATTCCAGTATAAAATCACACGTGTCAACTGAATCTACACAAAAATGCGCTTTGTGTCAGGAAGATCATAGGCTTTATCAATGCAGTCAATTTCGAGAGTGCTCGCCGGAAGAAAGATTAGCTAAAGATTTAAATCATTGTTTTAATTGTCTTCAACCTGTCATGTGAGGTTGAGGGATTTGCGTATACACAATGAACACAAAACAACGAACACGTAACCTCACTTTTGATCGGTCAAATCTGACCGACGAACGATGGCAGTACTGTGATGGCAGTCATTTATCCAGTCAAGGAAACAAAATATAGGCATTGGAAAATTTTTTCCATGTTCAAGACAGAAATTAAAGTCCGGCTGCGTTTTATAGGCCAGTCTTTCTAAATATTTTCAACAATCCTTGAAAATGTCTGGATTATCTGTCATAAAGTCCAAATAAAAAAATAAAAAAATTTTACAGGTTCGAAGGGTACTGTGCTTAGCTCAGAACCCGTTCTCTCTGTGATGACCTTTCCAACTGTGATGAACTGGTGGGATGAAAGTCTTCAGGGCTGAAAAGAAGAAACTAGAAAGTTATTTCACAGAGATAGAAAGACTGATCATTCAGACTCATATAGGAGTTGCGTCACCCGATATAATAACGAGATTCAATTGGCCAAGAGGAAATCATGAAACGGGCATTGTCAGGGAATCGAGAGAATATCCAATACAGCATACAAGGAATTAAGAAAATAGTTAGTTATGTTAACTGAAGGCACTTATATTATTATGAGGTGGGATGACGGAAGCAACCAGTGGCATTCTCTGACATCTTATATAGTTTTAACTTCCGGGCTCTGAGCTTCATCTCCAATGTTTAAATTTGAACTATTTAATATTAAAATAAGAGTTGAGCGATTTCTCTAATTTTTTAAGATTAAAAGTTCAGTGTTCAATCTTGATTTTTGAACGCTAAAATTTCAATGTTACGTTTCAGTTTTGCAATTCAAATTGAAAAGTTACAAATTTGTGAAATTTTTAGCGTTTAGAAAATCAAATTAAAACCTAGATAGTTGAAAGTATTGAGTGTACAATTTACAATTATAACGTTTGATTTAAAAATTGACATCTTTTAAAGGAAGCTTAGAATCAACAATAATATCAGTTGGTGGTAACCAGAACCAAACTCCGTTCCTAGACTGTTGTCTTTTACCAGGGCCGGCTTGGCAATGCGGGAATTCGGGAAAAATCCCGGTGGGCCGGTCATCATGTGGGCCGGTGTGGTACGATGGAAAAAAAAGATAAAGAAAATTTGGAAGTAATTTAAAAAATTTAACATTAACATACCAAAATTATTAATAACGATGTATCAGGTATAATTATCATTAACTAATTCAAATAATTGAATTAATTAATTAACTAATTTAATGAATTTTTTTTTTTTTAATATTCGCGGAAATTTTTAGCTTAAAGGTACTCAATCGGTTGTCGGTAATTATAATCGATCGAGTAAATGCTGCAGGAACTCCCTCTTTCTCAGTCATGATCAGCTGGTATCTTAGATTGATAAATAACATTATCAAGACGGTTTTGTCAAGCTTTCTTGATTTATTGAACCTCGATTTACCTTGCTTTACCTTTGATTACATCTAATCTTTTCTATATAAAGTTTAACTTTATATAAAACTGTTCCTCTTTTTTTGTACAAAAAAAACTGGAGTATGAGCTGATTAAGAATATTATGTTTATGGTGCTGTAAAATCGGAATTTTTTATAAAACGAAAACCGTAAGTATCCTGAAATTCTCTCCGTATTGAAAATCATCCATTAGTAACTCTTATTCTTTCTAACTTTATTGTCAATTGCAGAAATAGAATTAAGTTATTAAACAAAAAATAAAGTATATAACCTTTTTTACAATCTTCTACACACCGCGAATCAATCGCTAATAATTAATCTCTTTATACTTGTTAAATTATTTAAGATAATTTTTGCGTACAGTTATTTCAAGTCTCTTAACGCTTATATTGATATTGTATATAATTTTAAAGTTCCGTCTGAAAAAATTAATCCTTATTATGACTAGTCGTCAGTCTTATGCCTTCATTTGTATCGTGAATAATAAATATATATTTTTTATACATTATACATTAACATAAACAATTAAACAATTAAAATAAACTTCATTTAAATCACAAAGATGATTGATGTATAGTTTAGACACAATAATTATATGAGTATTGATTATTCGTAGATAGAAGAAAGTGACCGCAAAACGTAAAGGCGGAGCACAAAAACAAAGGGGAAAAAAGCAGAAGCTGCTAGAAGAAGAAGGAAAAAAATGTTTTAAACTCTCTGATTTAATTAAAGCAAGACCATGTTCGTCGGAATCTCCGCCAGTTTTAGAAACTGTTGAGTTTTCTCAAAAAGCTGAAACGCTGCCAGAAGTTGAAGTAAGCTTTGAAGAAGAATTTCATATCCCCGTAAATTCCGTAGAAAATGTAGACCTACACGTTAACCTACATGATGACGTACAAAAGAATTGCCCTTCGCCTCTTGTGATAGAAGAAAATAATGTCGCCCAAGTTGAAGAGAAAGATACGTCTAATGTTCAGGATGGTTCTGAAATTTTTGGTTCAGACTACGATGTTTTTGCAAAACCAAACGAAAAAAGTCTAAAATTTTTTGTTTCAAAACATCCAAAGCTTCATTTTGAAGGTAAAGTATTACCCTTTCGTCCACAAAAAGTATTTATTCGAAAGGACGGATCGCAGGGACTTTGGTTGTCTTATTCTTCAAAAAAATCTGCACTTTTTTGTACATTATACTTGGCATTCGGTAAGCGTAATGATCTTAGTCCGTTTATTGAAGGCATGAGCGATTGGAAACATACGTATTTGAGAATAGAAGAACATGAAAAAAGCAGCCGTCACAATGAAAATGCTGAAGCGTATATGATGATGACAAATAAAAGAAATGTTGATGTTTTGTTGTTCTCAAAGCAAAAAGAATTGCGTATAAAAGAAATTGAGCAGAATAGACAGGTAATGGAAAGAATTATAGAGGTTGTAAAATTAATTGGAAGACTTGGATTGAGTTATAGAGGGACTCTGGAAACTGCATATTCTTTTTATGATGCAAATGTGAATCGGGGAAATTTTTTGGAAATACTTTTGCTTCTGGGGAAATATGATTCTTTACTTGGAAAACATTTACAAAGAATTCATAAGGAAAGTCTAAAGGCCCACGAATGTGGAAGTAAGGGACGTGGTTCAAAGTTAACGTTCGTCTCTAAAACAGTCGTGAAGGCAATTCCATTTTTTATTAAAAAGATTATCTCTGATCAAGTACGAGAAGCAAATTTTTTTTTTCTGTCCAGCTAGATACAACTCCAGATGCATCAGGCAGAGAGCAATGCTCAATTATTCTCCGATATGTACTAAAAGATCTAGGTATTCAAGAAAAATTGTTAGCATTAGTGCAAATCACTGATACTACAGATCATGGTTTCCTAGAGACTTTTAAACGCGTATTGAATGAAAATAATCTGGATATTCTTCGATGCATTGGAAACTCAACAGACGGAGCAGCTAGCATGCAAGGGACATATAATGGCTTTACAGCTTGGCTCAACCGCGAATCACCAGGACAAATTCACGTCTGGTGTTATGATCACGTCTTGAACTTAGTCATTTGTGATACAACGAAATCGATCATTCAAGCTGTTTCATTGTTTTCTCTGTTGAATTCAATTTCGGTATTTTTGAAAGATTCCCATATCAGGATTGACATTTGGAACGAGATTACTTCAAATGATTCTCGAAAACTGCAGACTATTGGAGAGACACGCTGGTTGTCTAAAGATGTAGCTCTATGCAGAATATTTAGCACATTTAATGATCAAAAAAATTCGATGTTTGTCAGCGTAATTCTTACTTTAGACGCTGTGGAAAATTCGGAAAGAGTAAAGCCAGATCATCGATCAACGGCAAGATCATATAAAGAATCCTTATTGAAATATGAAACAATCTTGACCGCTTTCATTTATATGAGAATATTTGCATTTACTACACCTTTGTCAAAATATCTCCAAACATCTGAAATGGATTTATTCAAAGCGCAACAATTCGTGGAAAATACTATAAAAAGTTTGGAACTGATTCAACGTGATTTAGAAGAGGTTGAACTGAAAGTCTCAAATTTTATTGAATGGGCAATGAATGAGCTGGACGAAAAAAATGCGGAGGGCGAAATTTGTATTGAAAACGGTTTTCCTGAAAAGAGAATTCAGAGAAAAAAAAGATGCCCGGTGAACGTGCATCAGATGAGCCTATCTCAAGTCCTTTAAAAAATTATGAAATTAATGTTCAGAACAGAATTTTTGACCTCACTATTGAAAGCATGAAAATTAGATTTGAAAATCATGGCGATATTTACAAAGATCTGGCTTGCTTGTCACCAATACATTTTTCTGAGGTTAAAAACTTAATGCCATCTGATGCACTGCAGAAGCTTTCGGAAGTTCTACTGCGATTCGATCCTGATGCGACAAAAGAGCAACTTCAATGTGAGTTACTTAGTCTGGCAGAGAACTGGGATCACTTAAAAACAACATTTTTTGAAGAATATTCCATTATTCATGGCGATGAAGACTTTGCGAACTCTCCTTCACAAGAGACAATAAGCATGACTTGTAAAAAATGCGCAGTCTGTGTATATTTAACGTTAGAACGATTTAATCTATACAGCATATCTTACAAGACCATATTTTTGGCATACAAATATCTGCTAACCTTATCGACGACACAAGTAGCTTGTGAACGATCTTTTTCAATTTTAAAATTGGTCAAAAAAAGATTGAGAAGCTCATTAAGTCAAGAACACACTGATGCTTTCGTTCAGATCGCAGTGGAACGTGCAATTGTTGAAAAAATTCCGAATGTCGATATCATTGACAGAGGTGCTACTCACAGATTATTGTTAAAAAAAGAACTTCTTCCACAATAAATCATAATACTTCGCAATGCTTCTCTAGTTTTATTTAATAAAGAGGGAGAGAGGGGGGGTGGGCCGGTCTGGTGTATATTTCCCGGGCCGCTTTTTCATCCCCATTCGGCCCTGTCTTTTACACATTTAAATTATGTTGTCAAAATTTTTTAATTAATTAATTAAATAATTAGGTAATTAATTAATTTAATTTTTTTAAATATTTTGCTTGAGATTTAAAGATATTTTGATTTTTTTAACGGATTGTCTTTTCTGGAAATTGTATTTTAATTGACTGCGAAATAATTGACTTCACATCAGTTTTGTTATTAATATTTTTCCGACGTGGAAATGGTCACTATGGGACAAAACAGAAGCACCATGGCTCAAGTCTTGAATAAGTGTTTGCCCATAGTTCGCCCATAGTCAGCCCACAGTATGGCATCTGTCCGAATCCCATGGTTCCACCATGGGAAATTACGAAATGCATTGAAAAAATGTCGTAGGTCAATTTTATGACGAATGTTGTCAATTATATGGCTGTAAGTTGGTCCAACTTCAGGCCAAATATTTTACTCTGGATGCGAATTTTCATCAGCCCAATGTCAGGCCAACTTTGTCGAAGGTCGGTCGAGATACCGAAATGATAAATATCGACCAATTTCGATTGTGGACCATTGTTACAACATATTCTACCCAGAGATCGGAACCTTTTAGATTGGACCAGAGGTTTAAAGGTTCCTTAAGAGTTCAGGTCCGCAATTGACCCTTTGCGTTCTTGAGGGACAAGTCCGCACCCGAACCATTCGAATTCTTAAGGGTCCAGGTCCGAACCCGGATTTTTTAAATTCTTAAGGGCCCGGGTCCGAACCCGGCCCCTTCAGGAACCCTTTTCTATCGGATCTAACCCAAAAGGTTCCTTGAATTATATTTAAGAAATTAGGCGATTTGAGAGAGAGAGAGAGAGAGTTTAGTTTGAGGTATTGAAATTATTGAGTTAACTTGAGATTGCGCAAAAGTTTTCGACGGGAACTAAGGATGCGCATAAAAGTGACACTCCACATTATTCTGCGCAGTAAAGTTACTGGGCATTTGTAGCTGCGAAGTGCAGTTACATGGAACTTACAGATGCGCAGTATAGTGCACGGCACTTATGGCTGCGTAGTTATGTAAGGAGTTGCTTTTAGATGCGCAGTAGAGTTGCACAGCACTTACCTCTGCGCCGTAGAGTTACACGGTAGTTATGGTTGCGCTGTAAGATTTAGTTCTCTCGGCGAACAGAGTATAGAATTCACGGAGTTCACACAATTTACGGAACTTACGGAATTAATGAAATTAAAGGAATTCACGGAATTCATGAAATTCAAAGAATTATTATAATTCTTATAATTATACTTCAACCATACTATGGGCGAACTATGGGCAAAACTTATTCAAAACTTGAGTCATGATACTTGTGTTTTGTCCCATGGTGACCATTCCCACGCGGGGCTTTAGCCCTAATACAAGAACTTTGTTTATACAAGGCGAATGTAGATTCTTAAGTAATAAGAGCTGATCATTCATTTAAGATATTTGCGTAGAAAAACCTAGGGCAGCACTTTATGGCATAGGTGATAATAAATTTTTTGTATTATCAAGGTTTTCTTATAGAGACATAATGTCAATGAAGATCGAGCACTACTCAGGAGGCAGGCGTCAACATAGATTGATTTGTTCAGCAAAGCACGTTCGTGAAGTTAGCACACCAACAATTAAATATCCAAATTTTGTTCAATGGCATCTTTAGGATATCAACGACATCCAAACGACGGCAAAACTCAAAAAGATATTGAGTTTTCAAAATTGGAGTGAAAATTCGCGCTGCGGAACAAATTTTAATTTATCTATTTTTTAATTTTTTACCAGTCGTTTGTATGACGTTAGGATGCGTTTGGAAGCTAATTTTTTACGTTTGGACGACGAAATTGTATGAGTTATCAAATAAAAAAGTCATTAGCACCATGCTCACAAGCGGCGCCTTCTCAAGTGGTAGTGAAAATTTTTGGATTATGTACATTTCCGTATATTTGCAAAATTTTCAAAATTTCTAAGATGTTCATATTTTCTGAAATTATAAAAATTAGCAAAATTTCTGAATTTCACAAAATGTTCAATTTTCTCAAATTTCCAAAATTTTTTATAATTTGTACAATTTTTTAAAATTTATAAAATTTTCTAAAATTTTATTGTAGAAAATTTGTATCACAAATTTCATATTATTATCATAATACGGTATGTATGTGCGGAAGCATTGTGTTTTCGAAATTCATTTCTTGTAATACAGGCATGGTTTCGGCTTATATGAAGGAATTTCAGAATCGTTATGTCTATTTTTGTATGAATTTAGAAAATTTTGGAAAGTTCTAAAATTTGTAAAATCTATGGCAAATATGAATAATATTTTTTTTTTGAAACAAATTAACTTTTAAAAATTTGAGAGTTTTATAGAAATTTTAGAAATTATGAAAATGTTATAATTTTTAAAAATTTAGAAACTTTGAACAAAAATTGAAACCATTATGAATTTAAAAATCTTTCAGAAATTTTGAACATTTGATCAATTTAGATAATTTTATAAATTTTGAACCTTTTAGAAATTTTGATAATTTTATCAATCTTGAACATTCAGAAATTTTGGTAACTTCAAAACTTTTGAAATTTCAGATATTTTAGAAATTTTTGTAATTTTATAAATTTTGAAAATTTGACAAGTTTCTATAATTTTAGAAATTTTCCACAGTTTCGAAATTTTGGTCATTCCACCAATTTTAATAATTTTTGAAAATTTCATATATTTCAGGCATATGGAAATTTCAGAAATTTCGTTAAATTTCGAAATTTTAAAACTTTGAGATGATTCTATAATTTCAGAAATGTTGACAATATTGTAAATTTTGAACATTTTAGAAATTTTAGAAATTTTGATAATTTAAAAAATGTCGAACTTTCTAGAAATTTTGATAAAATTTTTGAAATTTAAATAACGTTAGAAATTAAAATTTTATGAATATTAATTTCCAAAATTTTAATGATTTTAGACATTTTTAACATTTCATAAAATTCAGAAATATTAGAAAGTTTGAAAATTTTGAATATTTTACAAATTTTTACTATTTTACAAATTTTGAATATTTAAAAATTTTGAATATTTTACAAATTTTGGGAAATTTGAAAAAATTGAACATTTTGTAAAATTCAGATTTTGATATTTTTCATAATTTCAGAAATTTAGAACATTTAAGAAATTTTTAAAATTTTTAAATTAGACGGAAATTTAGATAATCCAAAAATTTTCAAAATTTTTGGAAATTTTCGGTACCACAGTTTTCGCGGTGACACATCACATGATGGGCACGGCCGACTAAAGAGGGTCACTACCACTTGAGAAGGCGCGGCTTGCGAGCATAGTGCTAATGACTTTTTTATTCGATAACTCGCACAATTTCATCGTCCAAACGTCAAAAGTGAGCTTCCAAACGCATACTAACGACATCCAAACGATTGATCAAAAAATTTGTGAAAAAAATTGAAATTTGTTCCGCAGCGTGAAGTTAGCACTCCAATTTTGAAAACTCAATATCTTTTTGAGTTTGGTCGTCCAAACGATAAACATTGTCTTCCACACGCATCCTAACGACATCCAAACGATTCCATTAAACAAAAGTTGGATATTTAATTGTTGGTGTCATCTGAGGAGTAGAGAAATGTGGTGGACTACTGCTTCGGTAAAGGAGGGCCATTAATCATCGAATGCCATGCTAACGCCAAAATTCAAAAGTGAGCAAACTTTCTTGAAGCTCAGTATCCTTATGTTTTTCTGATCAAGGAATTTAAATTTGAGGTCAAAACACAAAATTGTGCCACAAAATGGCGGACCAACTTTGAAAAAACTGACGTTCCATTCGCGAAAAGTAGTCTGGGCCTCTTAGCAAAATTGAATTTGGAAATTGGAATTTTTATTTCTAAGTAATAAATTCCTGCTCACCACACAAATTATTTTTCAAATAAAAAAAGTGAACAAAGTTTGATTGTATTCTGAAAAAAAATTATGACAATGTATTTTTCATTTATTTTTTTTGTTGAAAAAGATCATTTGTTTGCACAACAAAATTACAGGCAAACCAAACTCGATAGGAGCGTTATTGTTATTTCTATAAGAAATTACATTTTTAGGATCTTCAAATTCCATTGTATATTTATCCATTTCTATCCAGAATATGTCGCTATACTTTCCATCCATTTAAATTCGTGCCAAGGAGAAAAATAGTTACCTATATTTAACCATTTTTATACTCTTTAAAAGACGCGTCTTTTACTAATTTAATTCGTTAATATAACGATCCTCGGCATGGATTCAAGTGGATAGAAAGTACAGCAATATATAGTGGATAGAAATGGATACGAATATTGAAGAACGGGATGGATTAAGATGGATAGATTTTAACGTATAGAAAGGGATGAAAATATTATAGAACGTGATGAATTCAGATAGATAGATTTTAACGTATGGAAAAGGATAACTTTTCAAGATGATTGATGGATACGTATGAATAGAAAAGTGTGGATACAAAAGGATAGAACATGACAGATAAAGTCATGCATAAGAAAAGATAAAAGTTATGGAAGATACCTCGGATTGTGGCATGGATAGGCAAATATGGAGCCTACTGAAAACTATGGATACACACAAAGATAGAAAAATATAGCGTTTGATGGATGCAAAGTGTGTACTCGTGAGGTTTAGAAAATTTCTATCATTTTCTATCCAAAAATGTCTATCCTTTTCTATCTTTTTACTTCCAACAGGGTAGACAGGATTATGTCGATTTTGTCGTCTATAGTTCATCTATCCATGTGTACAACAAGACCCCTAACAAATCTGTCGATTTCGAGACCCCCTTGAAAAGATTCCAACCAATCAGGAAATTCAGAATGCAAGAAAATAATGTGGGAAGACCGAAAACTAGATCAAGAATCCAAAAAAGAGTCAACTGTCTCGAAAAGAAAACGAAGCAGAACTTCAAAGCCAGATTCTAAAACCGTGGTTCCGATTAAGCAACGAGGACCTTTAACTAGGCTTAAAAGAAAACAGGTTCAAGTTGATACGAAAACGGGAAAAACAGTAAGATGAGTCATAGATTCAAATTTTTCGGATCCGGATTCTCAATCAAGTCAATGTCTGATAGCTTTAGTTAGCAAGGATCCTACATCCTATACCGTAGCAATGAAGGCAATCGATTCAATGAAATGGCAAAAGGCCATAAAAGAAGAATTAGATTCTATGGACGAGAATCAGGTCTGGAAAATTGTAGATCGACCGAAACATATGGCAGGCGGAAGTTCAGCCAACATCATTGATTCCAAATGGGTCTTTAAAAGGAAACGAGAGACCGACGGTTCCACTAGATTCAGAGCAAGACTCGTGATTCGAGGATTGAGTGGCAGAGACTGGCAGTGATCAGGGCTGTGCTTGCTATGATTAACAAGTATGACTTGTATTCCTCCCAGCTTGACGTCAATACTGCTTTTCTCAATGGCGTTTTAAGTGAAGAGATTCACGTGGAACTTCCAGATGAAATTGAAGTTGTCGAAGAGTCTCGTAGACTCAAAGTGTGCAAACTCGAAAGAGCTGTATGGACTAAAAATAAGTCCTAAGAAATGGGACAAACATTTCACAGAAAAGATTCGAAAACTGGGATTAGAAAATTATCTACATGAACCAGGTCTCGTCACTTGTAGCAAGAGTCAGAAATTTGTGGTAATTGTGCTATATATTGACGATATGTTGATTGATAGCAATGATGAGAATCTGCTGAATCAAACAAAAGACTCTCTTAAAGGAATTTTTGACACCAAGGATCTTGGAGAACCCAGAGAATTCCTGGGTATGTCAATTCAAAGAGACAAAGATCATAGAATCATGAAGATTCGCCAGGAAAATTATCTGGAGAATGTTCTTGAGAGATTCAGAATGTCTGAAAAGGAAGGAAAAGGAGAGGTGATTGGCACCTGGATGTACCTGGCCAACGCCACAAGACCAGACATACCTTTCTCGGTCAACTACTTGGCCAGAAGGCAGACCAGTTCTCCTGAAGAGGACTGGGTCAACGTCAAGAGAATCTTCAGATATCTCAAGGGAACGGAATCGAATGGTTTGATCTATAGAGGTGAAACAGAGAGTCTAGAGTCGTTCACTGATGCTAGTTTTCAAGACTGCATTGATTCATCTTCGACAGGGGGTTACGTGATCCGCCTGTTTGGAGATACGATCGAATGGAAGAGTAGGAAGCCTGCCCGACGGAGTACCTGGCCATGAGTGGGTCATTCCAGTCACTGGTCTCGATTGACAAGGCACTAAGATATGTTCTGGGTAGAGGTTTCTATCCGGTAGCTATCTGGTGTGACGATCGATCAGCAGTTGACTGTGTCAAGCAAGACCTAAGTCATAAACTGAAAATGTTTGATGAGTATTTGATGTCTATTAGAATCGATTTGGAACAAAGAGAGCGCAGTGGAAACAGAAATTATATGGGCACGTCTTATGGTGACTTCATAAGACAATGTAGTCAGGAAGGAAAAGTACTTGTGGAATGGATTCCAACTAACAAGAATCTGGCTGATATCATGACCAAGCCGCTTCTTTCTGTTTCACATAAATCTTTGACAACTAAGACTCTGAACCGGTCGGACAACGATTCTAGGGTCGGATACCACATTCAGAAGGCCATAAATAAAAAAGTATTAAATTTTGCAAATTGTCAAAAATAGGTTAGAAAATAGATGTCAATGTCCTTCACATGACTGAACTTTCATAACATTATAACAATTTGTTTAAGAGAAAATAAATATTCGTCCGACCACTTGTACGTGTCCGGAGACTTGTGCACTTACCCTATTTCGTTGGCAATTAACTTTTTTGTTGTTGAAAATTCATCTCTTTGGTGACAATTTATTTTTGAACTAAATATTTAACTATTTCAGTTGAAGATTTATCATTTTAATTGGATTGAAGATTAGTTTCACGATTGACTAAATTTTGATTTGATTTGATTAAAAATTAAAATCATTTTTGGTTGAAATATCAAATATTACATTTTTGTTCTTAAATTCATCTCTTTCGTTAAAAATATTTCTAATTCGTACAAAATTCAACAATTTTATTTAAACTCATTGTTTTTGTTGAAGATTTTTCATTTTATGTGAGAGCTGGTTATAGTTTTTATTTTAGTTGAAGATTTATAATTTTAGATGAAGATCACTTTCTTTGGTTGAAAATTGATGTACTAGCAAAAATAAACCGTCTGCCGTAAGTTTTGGTTTTTAATAATTATGTTATTTTCTATTTATTGTAAAAACACAATTGTGGTCTTTTGATTGCCAGTAAAGTAAATGTTACATTTTCCGTACCCTTGGACTTTGACAAAATATTTCCATATGGAAAAAAAATGATTTCATCCAGTTGTGTGGGAAATAAGTTCAAAAAACGTGGTAAATGAAAACTTTCTACACATATTCTAATTTGCTTAAAAAAAGGGGGGGAAACGACTACTTTTCAATCTGAAATGTGGCTGATGTACATTAATGACGCGACTGATGTTCTTTCGAATTAAAGGGAATATCAAAGAATTCGATGAAATTTTTAAGAATTACATTGATTGCAGTAAAATTGTCGTGAATTTAGAAGAATTCTAGGAAAACCAAGAGACTTTGATCAATTTCATAAAAGTTTGAGTCAATTGAACAACATTTTCAAGACTAATAGAATTTCTGTATTTTAGATTATTCATGTTTGAAAGGGTGAAAACTTCATTTTCAAAATTCCCTGATATTTCCTTGACTAATTTTTCATTCTTCCTGACCATTAAGATTAAAATTTCAGCATTTTAATCTTGGACTATTTTTAACATAGGATCTTTTATAAACGGAATACAACAATAGTTCAGATGCAAATTTTGAATCTTCAAATTTATTTATTTATTTTCAACAAAAAAAAAAACGTCTTTCCTACCATAAAAGATGAATTTTTGATAAAATACTGGAACTTTCAGCAGAATAATTAAACTTGCAACCTAAATTGCTCAACCTTCAAGCCAGAAGAGGATTTTTCTGTACAAAAATTGAATTCTAACTGAATTTTTCAACATAAAATATTCATTTTCAGCCACGAATGTTTAAATCAACAAGACAAATTTTCAACAACAAAATTTGAATTTTAATCCAAAAAAGATTTTAGTTTGATTTCTCAGCATCAAAATTTGAGTTTTAAACATGAAGCAAATTTTCTACGAAGATACTTAAATCTTCAACCCGAAGAGACGAATTTTCAACAAAGCAGTTGAATTTTCAACCAAAAAGGATGAATTAAAAAAAATTGTTGAATTTTCAGCCAATCAGTTGCATTTTTATCCAAGAAAAATGGAATTTCTATTAAATCAAATGAATTTTTGATTTAAAAATAAAAATTTTCAAAAGAATAGTTAAACTTTTATCCGAAAAAGATTTCAGTTCAATTTTCAACACAAATATATCAATTTTAAACAACAAGAAAATTTCCTACGAAATTTTTGAACTTATAACAAAATAGTTGAATTTTAAACCAATAAAATATGACTTTTTAACAAAATTGCTGAAGTTTCAATGTTTCTAAAAACACCTGAGGAAGTTTCAAAAGCAATAAAAACTTTCAAGAGATTCTGAAATACTTCAAAGATCTTCAAATGTTTTAGGGCATTTCAAAAGATTTCAAGGAATTTTCAACGGATTCACGTCGTTCATTTTCAAAGTTAAATACTAAATAATGCAATTTATATTCAAATTTGGCTTGATTTGTACTATTTTTCACGATTTCGATATATTAGAGAATAGATTATTTTTAACGTCAATAAAGCAAGGTGTCATCGATAAATTGTCTAAATAATTTATGTTTTTCTCGCAATATCTAGCCGTTCTATTGTTTGAATAAGGCTGAAAATATTACACATTCATCTTCTTTTATCAAAGGCAGGAAACTTTTCACGCAGCCGAAAAATTGTTGACTCTGCAAACCAGAAATTGTGAAATATGTTTTTCGGTGATCTGTTTCTAATTTCTGATATCAAAAAGAGCAAATCATGCTACGTACAATTTTAAACCACGAAATATCAAATGGAATTTCCAGAAAATTCTTCACATATGAATGCAAATTTAACGCATTGCATAACTTTACTTTCAATTTCATTACTTTTATCATCAACCTAATTAGGAATTAGAAAGGAAAAAAATAACTATATTTTTAGGAAAAAATACACATTTTTTGAAATACTCGAAAAACAGTTCAAAATATTAAGAATGAATTTTAAGAGAAAATTGAAAAATATTTCATAACATTCAAACTGATTATCAAAGGAAAGAAGCTTTTTGGGAATTTCGAAAGGTTCTCAGAGAATTAACCAATTTTCCTAAGATTCCTAAGAAAATTTTTATATTTTTTCCATATTTAATTCTCAGAGATTGTTAAAAAAGATATCAACAGATTTCCAAAACTGCTGAAAAAGAATCTGGAAGATTTTGAGGCAATTTTTTCATTTTGAATAATTTTAACAAAAATTTGAATTTGAATAAAACAAAATCCAGATTTTTGAAGATCGTGAGAAAAGAAGCCGTTTAAGAATTTGGAAGGTTTAATACAAAAAGGTCTCAAGATTTCTGTAAGAATGTCAAATGATTTTCTATTTTGAAAAATAAAGAGAATGAAAAAAAAATTTTCGTTAGATTTCTAGAAAAATGTTTAATTTTTTCTTTTTCAATTAATTTGAAGAGAATTTTTAAGAGGATTTCCACAATTTTTGAAAATTTTCTGGAAGATTTCAGGCCAATTCTTGAAAATTCGCTAAATTTAAAAAAAGTAGGAAAAATTCTAATTATTTCAAAAGATATTTAGAATACTTAGAAGTTTCGAAATGATTTACAAACAATTTTAAATTTCTAGAGATCTACAAAGTGTAAAATTAAATCCAGATTTTTGAAGATCAGGGAAAAAATAAGTTTTTAAAGAATTTCTAAAGATTTTACGAAAATAAAAAAAAACTTCTTTAGATTCATGTTAACATTTTCAGTGATTTTTTATCTTAAAGAATGAATTCGACTAAGTGAAAGAGATAATATTTCAAATTTTTTTCATAAGTCTTTGTAAAAGAAAAACAATTATTGACTAGATTTGTTAAAATTTATGTGGCAATCTATAAAATTGAAAAGATTGATAGCATTCTTTTACGTTTTTGTTGAAATATTCCAAAAATGTTTCTAAACCTTATTGATAATGGAGAATTTAAAATATTTTTGAAAATTTCATAAGATTTCGAAAATCCTCAAACAAGAATATAAGATTTTGAGGTAATTTTTAAAAAATTTTGTGAAAAAGTCAAATCATTTTATTTTAAACACCTTGTAATCCGGAACACGAAAAAGTTATGTGCACCCATTGAAGTTACTTCAAGAACTGAAAATAATCTATACTCTTCGCATTTTTCAATCTGAACAATGTTTTTATAAATTGAAAATAATATTTTACATCTCTTAGAATATTTTTCAACATGATAATAATTTCTGAACATAGAATCTTAATGAATAAGCATAAAGGGATAAAACGATTTGAGGTTTTATTAAAATTAAATTATATAATTGCTGTAATTACCTTCCAATGCAAAAATATGACGAAAGCAAGTATTATAAAATTAATCAAGAAATTGCGTTTATTTGAAGAAATAAATTATTTACAGCAGATTGAGCGCGAGAAACTTCGCAAAATAGATGTATATTATGTAGAGAAAAATTCTAATTCTAAAATAAAGGCCGTGCTTCTTCATCCAGAAGGTTATTATTTGCAAACTTATTGTAATTAATGTCAATCAAAAAATATATTTTATGTTGATCTAAAATAATTTTTTCTTTTCAATTTAAAATCGAACATTTCCATATTTTTTTCAACCATATACTATTACAGTCCTTATCTCATAGATTATATGAGATGAAGCCTGTCCTTCTCAGATATTTATGTTTCAGAAGACAGTTTGAGGAACAACAATTTTATTACTCAATTCATTGAAACTGATGTCGAAATTTATTTTAAACTATATGAACAAAAATTTATTTTAATTCATGACATTCATTCTCAACATCCTTTAACAGAACGGAGCAAAAAATTGCAAAATAAATAAATTTTGAAAGAAATATTTAAATTCCGCACTCAAGAATATAAATTTTTAACCAAAAATGGAATAATTGGACTTTTAGTTGGGAAAATTGATTTTCAACCAGAAATAACGGATTTTCAAGAAAATAGTTCTATTTTCAAACTAAGTGATGCATTTTCAACTAAAATGATGAATCTTCAATTTGAATAGTTGATTTTGAAACCAAAAAGATGAGTTTTCAATTAAAAAAATGAATTTTCAACTGAAAGAGTGGAATTTTCAACATCAAAAAATTAATTTTTACTAAAAAAGATAAATTGTTAAACAAAACTTGAATAATCAAATGTGAAGTTTAATAAATTAATGTTTAACCAAACAGATGAATTTTCAACTGCAATGATGAATCATTAACTAGAATAGTTGAATTTTTGAACAAAGAGATGAATTTTCAACTAAAAAGATAATTTTTCTACCAAAAATTAAATAACTAAATTTTTAGTCAAAAAATGAATATTCAACGAAAGAGATACATTTTTAATCAAATATTTTTCAATCAAATAGCTCAGATTTCAACCAAAGAAATACATTTTGAATTAAAATGATGAGTCTCCAACAAAAAGAATTAATTCTTCACAAAAGAGTTTAACTTTCAACCAAGTAATTTTATTTTCAACCTAGAAAATGAATTTTCAACTAAAATGATAAATATTTAACTGAAATACTTGAATTTCTAAACAAGAAGATTAACTTGGAAAGAAAAAGATAATTTTCAACAACAACAAAATCGATTTTTAACAAAATTTGTGCATTTGCAACGAAAATAGTTGAATTTTCGATTAACAAAGACGAATTCTCATCCAAATTGTTAAATTTTGAACAAGAAAAGATCAATTTTCAACCAAGTATGGACATTCAAATTTTCAGTTGAAGGAATGAATTTTCAACCAAACTGATAAATTTTCAACCAAAATGATCAATCTTGAACTGGAATAGTTAAATTTTATACCATGAAGATGAATTTTCAATTATAAAGATTAATTATCTACAAAAAAGGCGAATTTTTCACAAAGTACATAAATTTTCAAACAACTAGTTTAATTTCTAAATAAAAAAATATAAATTTTTAATCAAATAGTTGGATTTGCATCCAACTACTGAAATAGTTACATTTTTAATTGAAAAAATTTATTCTCAATAAAGTAGTTACATTTTCAACAAGAGATGAATTTTTAGTTAAAATGATGAATCTTCAAACCAAAAAATAATTTTTAGCAAAAGAGTTTAACTTTTAAGCAAGCATGAGAATTTCTAACGATAGAAAGATGAATTCGCAATAAACAACTTAACAGAAATCCGAATCCAAATTATAAGTCTTTAAATAAATTCCCGTTCCATTTAAAAAATGCCCTGTTCCAAGTGAAATTATATTTCTCTAAGGAAACTCCCTGTCCAAAAATAAAAACAATAACTTATTTTAAAAATTATCTGTTTCAAGTCAGGATCAGAGCAAAAAATTGCAAAAATTTTTTCTTATAATGGAAAATAATAAAAATTCAATAATAAATTATGATTTAATTAGAGTAAACTGAAATAATCTGAAAAATCTAGGATCTATAAACCGTAAATAAGTAAATAAATCCGCAAGTTAATAAACACACTCATATGCCCTGCGACTGTAGATAAAGTAGAAATCACTTTTATAAATTGACAAAAATTATTAAAATAATAAAAACTTGGACTTTACTACGATCAGAAGTAAATTCCCGGGTTTTTAATTAAATTCCCTGTCATTTCCCGGTTTTTTCCCGGTCAAAAATACGATTCTTCAACAAAATATCTGTCAACCAAATAGTTGAATTTTCTACGAAAACAGGGGAATCTTTAACTGAAAAAGACGAATTTTTAACAAAATAAGTAGATTTCTAACCAAAAAGATGAATTCCCAAATAAAATTATGTATTTCAAAACAAAAGGGTGATTTTCAATCAAGAAGATAAATTTTCTACCAAAAAAGAAGAATTTTCAACTAAAATGATGAATTTGCAACAACAACAACAAACAGTTTTAATAAAAACCGTTTCAACTTTTAACCGATTTTTAACTAAAGAAGATACAATCTCGTCGAAAAATGTAATACATAGTTCGATATTTCAACAACAAAAATTTAAATTTTTATTTAAAAACCAGCAATTTTAGCTAAATTGCCTTTTTTTTATCAGAATTCATGATAAATCAATTGATAGCTCTTTTTATACATTTTACATACAAGCTAATTATTATTTTATTGTTATTCCCTACTTTTCCCGGCTCTAAGGTGCCAAATTTACTGCAAAAATTTGAATTTTTACCTTTTCATTAAATAAGTAACTTTTTAGCAACCGCGAATCGAAAAAGTAACTAAGTTATTAAAAATTAACCCGTTCCGATACCTGAATACTGTGCATAAGAAGGGTTCAAGATAAAAAATGTAACAGTAGTTCTCCTTAAGAATTTTTTAATACGGCACTGGTCGTGACTAGAGACGTTGTTTAACGGGCTCCGGTATTTTTTCTTAACAGTTTGTATATACGGGCGAATTTTGCATAATTTTTTTATTTCAAATGAGCTAGGAGCAGTTGCGTTTCGGATTTTCTAAGTGGTGTGAGCGGTGTCTGTCAGAAAACTGGAATTTGTTAACTTTTTGTCCGCGTGAGTTTTGAACGGACGCCTAATACCATGGTGGCGTGTGGCACCTGCAGTGGTGCCATCACGAGAGGGGCTCCTGGACTATTATCATGCGGAAAATGTAGCATCTTAGTGCACAGTGGATGCGTGAAGGAAGGAGACAAGGTAGATAGATAAACGTTTATTTTTTAGCCTGCTGGCCTTGCAAAATTAACTTGCTTACACTTCCATTTTTTACAGAATTTTTTTAAAACTGACCATTAAAACTAACATCCTTCCACACCTTACCTCTAACGCCGCTCGCTCTTATCGCATTGCCTTCCTCGCAATACCTGCATGCTTATCCCACTCCTTTCCACCTCTACGCACTCCTCCAACCAGTGCTCCACTCTTGCCTCACCCTTCCCATGTATTTCACTCATCCTCTTTTCCCTAGCGAGCCAGAACCTATTGAAACCCTCCATGCACCCACATCTCATCCTCGCTATAAGCTCCTGACTTCCTTTCTCTCCTTCCTCACACAAATATTGCGCTCTCGCCCTTGGCATAATCCACACATAGTTCCCATTAAACCTTGTCTCTCTTATTCTCTCTTCCCCTGCTGTCTTCTCTTTCTCCATGCTGTTTTTCTTAACCAACTCATATACCTTCCTTCCTTCCTCATGCATCCTTCTCACTTCATCCATCTGCAGTCCATTCGTTCTAAAATATCTTTCTCTTTCAACCTCCATCTTCCCACCCCCTCTCCTGTTCTCCTTCTCCCACCAACACTCCCTAACCAGCTTACTTCCCCCCTCTTCCAAAAATTCCTCCTCATATTTACACGCCTGACTCCCCGCTAGAATCCCTACACTCGTTCTCCCCGTCTCCCTCCTGACAATATAATTAGGCGTGTTCCTTGCCAACCCTAGTGTCCACTTTACATACCTCTCCTGTATCCTATTTACCTCTTCGCTTTCCTTCCACCCCCACACCTCTACTCCATACAATAGCACACTCATCACTAGTGAGTGAAACAATTTCATTCTCCTTACAAAATCATCTGCGAATAACTTCTTTCCCAACCCCCACACCTGCCTCATCACCACATTTGCCCTCCTCACTCTCTCTCTTTTATGTGATTATCCACTCCGCCATTCCTCCGAAACAAGAAGCCCAGGTACACTTTGGCGTCGAACGAAATCGCTCGACGAGAAAGAAAAACTTCAACCAATGACGTCAACAGGCCAGGGTCGCCCACAACAACTTTGGAACCCGGGGTCAACGAGGCGATAATAAAATCGGTAACAGCAGTGCAAGAAGCGTCACTCAAGCATATGACCGCTTTATTTGAAAAGTTTCAGAGTAAACTAGATACCTCCATTAATAACATGAAGGAGAATATCATTCAAATCTCTCGACGCATAACCACGGTTGAAACGACTGTTGCAAGTAATGTTACGTAAATTCAAGAGATTCTGTAAGTGACGAAGACAATCTTAGTTACTGAAAATAAATTAACTTCCCAGGTGGCGCACTTGGAGCGCAAATGCAATTTCATGAAGCAGGCTTCTCTACCTAATGTTTTAGAAATTCATGGTTGGCCTTTCAAACAGAAGGGGAAGACCTTCCAGCTGTTATGAATGGAATTGCGGCCGCTTTGGAGGTCCCTTACTCCAAAGAGGGTCTCATTTCTATTGATAGAATACGACCCTATGAATTGAATGCCTCAGGTCAGACCCAACCTTCGATTATAATTGCCAAATTTAGTCAGCAAGAGACTTGTTTTTGTCTTATTGAGAAACGTAAGAAGAAGCGAGATCTTTCTAAAGAAAATATTGGCTGGTCTGGAGGGGAGGAATGCATCCTTTATATTAGAGAAACTTTAACCAAATACAATGGTATTATATACAAGGAGGTCTTGAACTTGAAAAAAGCGAAACTTTTTCTTTGGATCTCTGGTGGCAAGATCCTCTACCGTAAGGAGGAAGGTTCGCAGAGAGTAATACTTTCTCATCTTCAGGATCTTGATGGATTTCGCTAGCAATCACTGTATGGGCGTAGGATCATCTTAAAGAACAATATCGTCATTCTATGTAACTATCCTGTTTTAAAGAACTTTATTTTAGTTTCTTATTTCTTGTTTTTGGATTCTACCTATTTCTATTTATTCCTACTTATATATATTCTGTTTGGCATATTTTAGGTAGTGGTAAATCTAATTGTTACAGGGAGTTATTTTCTACAATTTAGTATTGGGTCATGCGGAAAGTAGTGTTTCATTTTTTATGAAAAGGTATATTTCGATTATGCGTACATATTTTATTTTATTTCATTTTTGCAAATTCATGGTATAGCTCCTCATACTACATGTACTACAGATTTTCGGTTTATATATGAGCACCTCAGAGCAAAAGGAAGACTCAGCAGAGTCGAGAGGAAAAACGAGACAATTATCATTGCGCTGTCTTACTCTTCAGGCATTGTGCGTAAGAGATTCTCTTTCTAACGATAATTGTCTCGTTTTTCCTCACGGCTTTGCGGAGTCTTTTTTTTGCTCTGATGTGCTCATGTGTCCTCTTTCGATTAGTCTGCCTTGTTTTGATTATTATCTGTTACTGTAACTCTATACTTTACTACGAGCTTCGTTTTCTGAAAAATAATAACATATATCGGGATTTGAACTGTTCATTCATCTCATGGACAAGTTAAGGTTTTGCCACGTTAATGCTCAGTCTCTTTTGGCACATTTTCTTGAGTTTAAACACTATTTTAGTACGTGTTCATACCATATCATCGCAGTATCTGAAACTTGGCTTAAGCCTGACATCCCTTCGATTGCAATGTTTTTGGAGGGTTACATGCTCTTTCGCAGGGACAGAGAGGAGAGGAGGGGGGGGGGGGTCTGTCTTTATATACATCAAAGTCTTAGGGGTTCAGTAGTAAGAGTGAGTCCACAGGTTAATTATCCTGTCGCTGACTTTCTCTTTGTTGAGGTGTATTTCGGGAGAGATTGTTCGCTAATTGGGGTTATTTATAAACCTCCTAACGCAAACTATAGTGAAGAACTTGAAACAGAAATATTCACACTCACACCTAATTGTAATAGCATAATACTTACTGGAGATTTGAACACAAATTTAGATTCGAATACTAATCTAACTAAACATTTGAAATCTGTCATTTACTCTGCGGGACTTTCTACAGTGCCACATGATTCCACTCATCACTCTAATTTTACTAGTACACGCATAGACTTAATTATTGTAGATGACCTTCACAAAGTACTATCTTATTCACAGCATGCAATTCCGTTCTTATTTAATCAGGATCTTATCAACATTGAGTACCAAATGTCCAGTAATATCCCACCTGAACCTACTTCTACACCGACTCGAAATGTTACACTAATGAATGAACAAGAGTTTCAGGATCATTCAATATCATATGATTGGGCGAATTTATCCTCGTTTCGTGACGTGAATACAAAGGTAAACGGTCTAATTACCATTTTGACTCATGCATTTGACGAATTCACGCCTTTCTATGTATCACGTTCTCGAAGGGAAACGCCCCATGGATTACAGCAGAAATAAGAGAATTGATGAGAAAAAGGGACACGAAACGTAGATTAGCAAGAAGAACCAGGAATAGTAGTACGCAAGTGGAATTTCGCAAGCTTCGAAATCTTATTCAGATGAAAATTAGGGATTCTCACAACCAATTTAACTTCAACGCAATCAGAAATAAAAACAAAAAAGAAAACATTTTTCATTTTCTCAGGCGCTTGCGTTTAATTCCACCTAAACAGGAATTTCCTGATCAAAATTTCTCTTCTAGTGAATTCCTTACTACATTCATGTTGAAACCTATTGCGACAAAACTTTCAACTGCCTCCTCCAATTCACCTCTGCAAACTTTTGATGAATATGATTTCTTCTTTTCTGACATTATTCCTGAGACTCTGCTTAAGGAAGTAATGGGAGTTAATTCTAATGCGATTGGTATGGATGGAATGTCGATAAAAATGATCCGGTTAGCTCTTCCAGTTAGCTTCCCAATATTATTGGAGATTTATAATGCATCTTTACAATGTGGTATTTTTCCAAATATATGGAAAAAGGAACTAATACAACCGATACCTAAAATCACCAGTCCTACTTCCACTAAAGACTTCCGGCCAATTTCTATCCTTAATGCGTTATCAAAGCCACTTGAACGGATTGTGCACAAACAACTAACAAATTTTCTAGGTACTAATAAATTATTAGACCCTATGCAATCGGGCTTCAGAGCCAAACATAGCACACTCACAGCATCCCTTAAAATCACTAATCGATAAAAAGGAGATTACTGTTGTGGTACTTTTTGATTTTTTTAAGGCTTTTGACACGGTGAGCCAAGGTTTACTTTTACAAAAACTCAAATCTTTCAGAATTTCCAATTCAGTAATAAAGTGGTTTGCCTCCTATTTAAGTAATCGTTCACAAAGTGTAAGGACTAGTAAAGCTGATATGTCCGAATGGGTGGAAGTTAAGAGTGGAGTTCCGAAGGGGTCCACACTAGCACCCACACTTTTTAACTTGTATACCTCTGATCTTGGAACCGATCTAAAATTTTGTAAGTAAGTAATCTAAATCTAAATAAAAAATCTGTAAGTATCTTAAATACGCCGATGACTTCAAATTGTACGTTTCCGGACCTTCTGCAGAATCGAATAGACTTCTCAGTCAGATCAAAGAGGACATAGATCGGGTCGTGCTATTGGCTGAAAATAATGGTCTTGCTTTAAATCCAGCTAAAACTGACGCTATTATTATTGGGCCTTCGGCTTCTCCCTCTGTGGATGCGCTGGCTGCCCTCCCTCCTTTGAGGGTTGGTAATGTTACTATTGTCTTTCAAGAATCGGTCAAGGATTTAGGATACTTGCTGAACTGTACTCTGTCTTGGAAAGAGCATGTGATGGCTATTTATCGAAACACCTACAGAATTCTACAGCAATTAAATAAAAAGAAATACTCCTTACCTACCTCAACTAGGATTCTATACTAGTTAAGAGTTTAGTTCTCCCGTTCTTCAATTATGGATGTATTGCTTATGATGATATAACGTATGAACTGAATGGGAAGCTAGAATGGGCACTAAATGCATGTATATTCGTTTTGTATACAATTTATCAAAAAGTGAACACATTGCTCTCTATCGGGAAAGAGCAGGGTTCTTGCCTGTGGCTAAAAGAAGACAATTTTTTATGGGCAATTTGCTCTCTACAATATCTAGAAATGAACCTTTTCAGTATTTACGTAAATATTTTACTTTTGTTGATAAAAAAAGTCCCAATCATGCCAGACTCCGTGAGAGGAACTTAGCTTTAAAAATACCAAGGCACAGAACTTGTAAACTTCAAAGATCGTTTATGGTTAGAGAAGCACGTCTATGGAATAGATTACCACTAATTATCAGGGAAGCGCCCTGTTATTATCATTTTAAAATGGAATTTTTTAAGTATTTATTCAATGATTTAAATAGTTTACTCGAAATTACCCACTGGTAATAAAATTTAGTATTATGTCGACCTCTTAGTACTAATGTAGTTTCTGATCTTATTTGACACTTATCGCATAATTACAACACTACTATGTACTTCAACATATAACATTATGATTCTAACGGCCTATGTGTAATATTAATTGATAGTATTAATTTACTGTTACATAAATACACATATCCAGTTACTATTTTGCGCACTTGTATCACAAATAACTATTTAAATAAAACAATCAAATGTGCTCTTATACTATAACTAGACGACCCATATTTTATTGAAAACTTGAGTGTTAATAATAATAAAAACATATGATTATATTAAAAATTCAAATAAATTCATTCCCAATCTCATAACCCTACCCTACAATTCTTGTAAACTAAACATGTAATCGGTTCTTTGCGTACAGTTTCGTCATCGGCAGTCTAGACTCGACCCTTAAAATATCCTTTTAAAAAACCGGTAAAAAAAATTGTAGGTACTGGTAATTTTGTTTGTAGCGGTACCGAAAACCTTTTTTAAGGTTACCCGTTTTATATACACAACCATATAAATAGTTCAGGGCTTAAAGAATTCGTATCAATTTTAAATGAGATGTTTAAAATGAAACTACTCAAAATTGAATTAAATCATTTTTTCACGCTAAAATTCAAATCTTAAATTTCAGTTTTGCAAGTTAGATGGAAACGTTACAAAGTAGAACTTTTAGTACTTGAACAATCAAATTAAAACCCACATAGTTGAACAATCTCAAATTTAAACATTTAAAATTGATTCAAAAATTTCCATAATTATCTATTAATTTTCAATAAATTACCACGAATTACTGAAAGTTTCTAGAAGTTTTGCCAATTACGTGGATACTATAAATTTCCGAAAATTTCCAAAATTTTCGAATGTCCATTTCCAAATTACCTTAATTATCAATAAGTAGGCAATACCGAAACTAACGAAGTTTTCCTTCATTCATACTTGTCTATTTTTCACTTGGAGTGTCCCAAAAATTGAATACATTGAGAAAAAATAATGGTTTAAACAAATAATTGATGCAAGCAAACAAAAACAGTTGTTCAAACAATTTATTATTGTTATTAGCAATTTTCTGTCAGAACAGAGATAGAAAGTCGCGTTTTTTTCAAAAATATTTCACTTTTTGCCCAATCTTCAATTCGAGTGCGATAATACTTTACTAGTTTTAGCAACCATAGTTGTTTAAACAATGTATGATCATTGTTAATTATATTTTCTTAGAAGAATGCTAGTAATGTATCATATGTACTAGTATGTATTATTATGGTTAGTAATATTCTCTTTGTTCGATGGTAGAAAGTTGCGGTTTATTCTGAAATTTCCAACTACTTGTCTATTTTTCACTTGGAGTGTCCCAGAAATTGAATACATTGAGAAAAAATAATGGTTTAAACAAATAATTGATGCAAGTAAACAAAAACAGTTGTTCAAACAATTTATTATTGTTATTAGCAATTTTCTGTCAGAACAGAGATAGAAAGTCGCGTTTTTTCAAAAATATTTCACTTTTTGCCCAATCTTCAATTCGAGTGCGATAATACTTTACTAGTTTTAGCAACCATAGTTGTTTAAACAATGTATGATCATTGTTAATTATATTTTCTTAGAAGAATGCTAGTAATGTATCATATGTACTAGTATGTATTATTATGGTTAGTAATATTCTCTTTGTTCGATGGTAGAAAGTTGCGGTTTATTCTGAAATTTCCAACTACTTGTCTATTTTTCACTTGGAGTGTCCCAAAAATTGAATACATTGAGCAAAAATAATGGTTTAAACAAATAATTGATGCAAGTAAACAAAAACAGTTGTTCAAACAATTTATTATTGTTCATAACTATCTTCTCTCAGATAAGTGCTAGAACATTGCGGTCTTTAGTTATGCACAAATAATAAATAGACATTAGAGATAAACATATTCTATGTTAACTAATCTCTTTCTTTTTTGTGAATATATTTTGCTGGAGAGAAGGCTGACATTAAAATATGTTTATGTAATTCCAAATTTTTCTTCTACGCTCTGAAATTCTTTATTTAAACTAATTTTTTTCAAACATTCGGGAAAGGGAAAAGATAATTCACTTAAAAAACTACAGTGCTATTTAAGAAATGATTCTTGTCGAGGTTCAATTATAATTTCTCCATAACTAAAAAGTCAAAGTGAAACTAAAGATTTTAGAAAAAAAGCAACTTTCTAGCATTGCTTCGAAAGAAAATAGTAATGGACAATAACAAATTGTTTAAATAATCATGTTTTTTAACTTGGATTAACTATTACATACCTCACTGAGTGAAAAGTGGACAAAAAGTTGAACATTTCAAAAGAAACCGCAACTATCCAGCATCAATAAAGAAGGAAATAGTTACAAACAATAAAAATTTGTTTAAATAATTATTTTTGCTAAATTTAATTAATTATTGAGTCACTCTAAGTGAAAGGTAGATTAATAGTTGAAATCTTCAAAAAAAACCTGAAAATTAATTTTTCTAACTGAATATATAACTATTCAATTTTTCGTCGAAATTTTTTTTTAAGGCATTTAACCTTTTAGTTTGAAATTTTATCTGTTTGGTAGAAAATTCAACTATTTTGTTGCAAATTTATTTTATTTAGTTAAAATCTTATGAATCTCACTCAAAATTAAATTACTTTATTATTTATTGAAAAATTATCTTTTTGAGTTGAAAATTCATCTATTTTGTTGAAAATGTGTCTTCTCTTGATAAAAAATTCATCATCTGTGTTGAAAATTTAACGTTTTCGTTGAAAAATTGGTTGATTGATTGAAGACGCATCATTTAAATTTTTTTCATTTCTTTGGTGAAAAATTCAACAAAGTTGAAAATTATTTTTGTTGTTGTTGAAAAGGCATTTTTTTACTGAAAATATAGCGGTCTTACTTTTGCTAGAAATTCACTTATTTGATTGAAAACTCTTTTTTTCAGTCGAAAATTCAATTAGTATGGTAGAAAATTCATATTTTTTAGTTGTAAATTCAACTTTTTTTCCAAAAATTTTGTTATGACTCAAAAACTCAACATTTTGGATGAGATTTTCCTTGTCCATTGATTGAAAAATCTTTCTTGGTTGAAAATTCAACTCTTCTGTTGAAAATTCGAATTTTTTGGTTTAATTTAGCAGTTTTTTTCATTGAAAATTAAAAACTTTTTAGTGAAAATATCAGCTTTTGCACATTAGATTGAGAATTCATATTTTTTTCAAAGATTCATAAGTTTGGTCGAAAATTTAATTATTGTGTTGAAAATTCCCTTCTTTTTGGTTGGAAATAATTAATTTTAAATGAAAAGGTAATAATGAAATTTGAAATTGATTAATCCTAATCAACTGAAACTCAATTCTGCATTATGTGTGCGAATTTGGCAACATTCCTTCTTTTGAGTTTTTTCAAATTACCGAAGCAGCATTAGGGAAAAGCGACAACAATGCCTTCGAGATTTTCGTGACTCATCTATTTTTGCGAGACGGATACTTTATTTTATTTTTTGTATATTTATTTTTTAAGATTGAAGCTTTGCTGTAATAATCGAATTACATTACACGGCCTACAACTTGAAGAAAATGGACATGTTAATTGTATCTGATTTGCACATTCAAAATTCATTTCTTTGATTGAAAATTATTTTTTTTTCAACTGAATTTTTTTTTCAAGTGAAAATTCAACTATTATTTTTTTTTTCGAAAATGTATCTTTTTCGATAGAAATTTAATCTTCTTGGTTGAAAATTTATCTTATTGGGTAAGAATGTAACTATGTTGTTAAAAATTCATCAACTTTGTTAAAAATTTATCTTTTGTTGGTAGAAAAGTCATATTTTGGGTTGAAAATTCAACTATTGCGTTAAAAATTAATTTTTTTGTTAGAAGATTCCTTATTTCAGGTAACAATCAATTCTTTGCTTGAAAATATCTCATTTGGTTAAAAATCCGTTTCTTTTTGTTGAAAATGAATTTTTAATTCACGTTTCTGGTTGAAAATTCATTTTGTTGGTTGAAAATTTCTTCTAAAAATCGAAATTTGCTTCAAAAATCTGGGTATTTTGATAGAAGTTAATGTTTTTTTTGGTTGGAAATCTATTTCTTCAATTGGAAATTATTTTTTTTAATGAAACATTTTTTAAAATTAAAAATTATTTTTTTTTTAAATGAAATTTTAACTACTCTATTTTTTGTCGAAAACTCATTTTTTTGGTTGAACGTTTAACTACATTGTTGAAAATTCATCTTATTGTTGCAAATTTGTCTTTGCGTTGATTTATTTGTTCAAAAATTTCACTATTTTGTTGATATATAGTTATTTCTTTTTCGTTAAAAAATTGATCTTTTTTGGTTAATGATTCAATAATTTGTTAGAAATACGTTTTTTTTTTGTTTAATTTAACTGTTTTTCATTGAAAATTGAAATATTTTTTTCGTGGAAATATTAACTTTTACACTTTTTGTTGAGAATTCATTTTTTATCGAAAATTAAAAATTAACTTTTTAACCCAGCGTTATGGGGGTGGAAAAGTGTTACACGGACGTAGGGGTGGGTCATATAGACCAGCTTATTAGATATGAATTATACCAATACTTTATTAATAAAAAAGGTAATATGTATTCCGGTTTATTTTTTTAGGTATACATGTAAATAAATAAAAGAAAAATATCATATAATATTATGTTTTAATCATCTGAAAAATGTTAATTCTGTTAAATAATAAAGTTTTAAATAAGTTCATCAGTTTTTGTTACTACCCTTCAATTAAAACTGAATTTTCTGGATTATGTGTGTGAATTCGGTAACATTCTTTCCTTGGAGTTTTCCAAATTACCTAATCGGCATTGATGAGAAGCGACAACAATGCTTTCGAGATTTTCCTTACACACCTATTTTTTAGAGAAGGATTTCACATAAATAACTATCATCAATTGAGCGGTATGCTTTCTTCGGATTGTTTCAACAAAGGGAAGAAAAATGAAAATTTTTTTGTAAACCAAATGACAAGGGGTCAATGGGCTTGAAATTAATCATACATATTTAGGGTCTTCATGCTTTGATTTTCAACAGAGTTCTGTTTTCGATTTTCAAGATTTTTTTTGGTTGTACATTTGTAGTATTTTTAAAGGAAATTGCAATTATTCAGAAAAGTCTGTAAAAATGTCTCATTGGAATGAGAATCCCAAGATATTACTTTGTAACTTTCTGAAGATTAGAAGTTCCGAGTTTTGAAAATTTTTGAGTTTTTTAATTTACAATTAAGCCCTGTGTATTGATCAAAAGTCACAAATATAAAATTTATTATTTCTGGAATTTTTTATTTTATATAGCAATAACAAATTTTTCCATTGTACAATATAATTTTGAATTTTTCAATATCAGAACCTGATTTAACATCGTACATTTTTAAGCCTTTTTCATATCAAAGAATTAGATTTTTTATAACGCACGCATCCAATAAAATCCTTCGAATCTTGTGAAATGCTTCAGAATACCTTAAAATAACCTTGCAAAATTCAAAATCTCTTGAAATTCTTAAAAATCTGTTAAAGAATTTGAAAACCTACATTCAGTAAATAATTCAATCATTCGTGTGTAGTTTCTCTGTTTTTGCATTACTTTTTGCAATATTCTAACAAAATTTCATTCTATAACGAGCTTCTTTGGATGATTTTTCAAGAATCGCAAAAAAATAATAAGAAATTCAATTTAGAAAAATCATCACAGGCCTTTACTGAATTTGCCATAATATTTCTTCATGAGGTTGTAACGATCACCACAGTAAGTTACAAACCCGTTAAACAGTTTTTGAATTCTGAAAAAAATGTTTAACCCATACGATTTACAAAAAAAAATGTGTAATACGTAGATATTGTAAAAATTCTTCAATTTTTTTTATAATGTTGCTCATTCACGATTGTCATGACTCATATCTCGTGTACTCTTGACTTTTCCAGGGATAGTAAATAATGATTTTCTATTTCACAGCAAGAGAAAAACGTTTGACAAAACAGTTGATTTCTATCGCTTCATTTCCCCACCTAAATGTAGATAATCATTTTTGTCAATAACGTGATAATGACTAGTATATAAGCAGGAACGACACGTATGAAAATCTTGTTAGTTGCGGCTCTGGAAGATCTTTTTGGAAAAGCTGTACTGGCACCTCAGAAAAATGAAGAAATTAATTTTAACTCTGATTTTCATATTTACGATATCGTTTGATTCTGTTGGTAAGTAGAATATTATTTACTATCAAATAAATCATACTGTAAAATATCTTACATCCAGATATTGACTATATTCACAAATTTGCCTTTCACTTTGAAACAGGCGAAACATATGTTATTATCATTGTGCATTTTTCCCAACATTTTTGCCAAAATGTGTTTAAAAGGTTTCAATTCAATCTTTGCGTGTACCGATGAACTGAATTTCGATGCAATTTTTTTCTCCCATATGTTATCACTTTTGTAACATATGTTGGACAAAATTTCAGTGCAACCTGCTGCGATTAATTTTTTTACAAATCCTTATTACAGCATGAACTGCGTTCTCTGCCAAAATATTTTTAGAAGATTTGAGTTAAATCTTTACGTGCAGGAAGAGAATAAACTTTTTTCCAGCATGTGTTAGAATTTTTGTAACGCATGTTTGAAAATATTTCAATTCAAACTGTAAGAATTTTTTTACAAATCCTTATTGCATAATGAGCTCAAATTTTCGCCGAAATAAGTTTGAAAGATTTTAATTGAATCTTTACGTGTACGAAAAAATGAAATTTTGTTCAACATATGTTGTTACGGTGTAGTTGGTCTTGTGAAGGTGAGTCCAGAATAGACAATATACAGCTGTCATGAACTTTGACGTATGACCGACATATGCCGTACGTCGTAACTGGATGCGCGCGCATGATTGGCCTGAAGTTTCAGATGTCATTTGACGATTTTTTTTAAATTAATTTTTGATTTATATATTGTCCAGAAACATAAAAAAATGGACAGAAACCGTTTCCGTATTTGCTAGGGCGATTCCAGCGATAAAAACACGGAAAAACCCATGCTCGTAAAGATAGACAGTGAGTTCTCCCCCAAAACGAAGAGGGGGTGACTTGTTTAACCCACACTATTCAAAAGGTACCATCAAGAGGTATAAGAAAAAAATTGAGAAATAATTTTTCCATTTGCGGACAATAGTTAAAATTGAGAAAAACTGCATGAAAACTCGTGCTGCCAAGGATAGACGGTGAGTTCTCCCCCAAAACGAAGAGGGGGTGACTTTCTTAATCTACCCCATTCGAAAGGTACCATCGAAAGGTATTCGAAAAAAATTTCAAAATAATTTTTCCGTAAAACCGTCGGAAACTCCTGTTCCCAAGATGAAACGGTGAGTTCTCTCCCAGAACGAAGAGGGGATGACTTTTTTAACCCACCCTTTTCGAAATGCACCATCAAGAAGTATTAAACAAAAACTTTTTTAATCATCTTTCCATTTGCGAACAACAGCTAAACTTGAAAAAAATCGTCAGAAACTCCTGCTCCCAAGAAAAAACGGTGAGTTCTCCCCCAAAACGAAGAGGGGTTGACTTTTTTAACCTACCCTATTTAAAAGGTACCATCAAGATGTATAAGAAAAAAAATAAATTTAATTTTTCCATTCGCGGACAACAGCTAAAATTGTGAAAACCCGTCGGAAATTCGTTCTTCCAAGGATAGACGGTCAGTTCTTCCCCAAAATGAAGAGGAGGTGAATTTTTCAACCTACCCTATTTGGAAGGTACCATCAAGAGGTATTAGACAAAAATTTAAAAATCATTTTTCCATTTGCGGACAATAGTTAAAATTGAGAAAAACTGCATGAAAACTCGTGCTGCCAAGGATAGACGGTTTATTCTCCCGCAAAACGAAGAGGGATGACTTTTTTAACCTACCCTATTCAAAAGATACCATCAAGAGGTATTACAAATTTTTTTTTAATTTTTCCATTTGCGGACAAGAGCTAAAATTCTGAAAACCCGCCGGAAATTCGTCCTGCCAATGATAGACGGCTAGTTCTCCTCCAAAACGAACAGGGGTTGACTTTCTCAACCTACCATATTTAAAAGGTACCATTAGGAGGTATTAGAAATAAAAATTTTAATGATTTTTCCGTTTGCGGACAATAGTTAAAATTGAGAAAAACTGCATGAAAACTCGTCCTGCCAAGGATAAACGGTGACTTCTCGCCCAGAACGAGGAGGTGGTGACTTTCTTAACCTACCCTTTTTGAAAGGAACCATCAAGAGGTATTAGAAAAAAAATTTAAAATAATTTTTCCGTTTGTGGACAATAGTTAAAATTGAGAAAAACCGTGGGAAACTCCTGTTCCCATGGAAATACGGTGAGTTCCCCCCAAAACGAAGAGGAGGTGACTTTTTCAACCTACCCTATTCGAAAAGTACCATCAAGGGTTGTTCGAAAAAAAAAATTTT
>CAKNYM010051387.1:206997-260133 GCA_932195095.1 Andricus curvator | reverse complement strand
GTTTTCATGCAGTTTTTCTCAATTTTAACTATTGTCCGCAAATGGAGGTATTATATTTAAATTTTTTTCTGATATCTCTTGATAGTACCTTCCGAAAAGGGTAGGTTGAAAAAGTCACCCGCTTTTCGTTTTTGGGAAAACTCACTATTTTTGCAAGCATGGTTTTTCCGGTTTTTCGTCGCTGGAATCGCCTTAGCAAATACCGAAACGCTTCCTGTGCATTTTTTAAATGCTTTGGACAATATATAAGCCAAAAATAAAAAAATTCGTCAAATGACGTCTGAAACTTCAGTCCAATGAACGCATGGTATTACCAACTGTCTGGCATTTTTGTGGACTTTGAAGATGCGTCAATGTTTACGTCGGCGGTGAATTGTCTATTCTGGACTCACCTTAAGAATGGGCAATTGAGCCGGCAGATAGTAAAACCCATAGTGGTGGCTATCCCATGTATCGTTTTGAAGACATGTGTTTTTAATTCCTGAAGTACCTCTAGATGGCGCTGATAGTTAGTGTAACGAAGTGCGCACGCATAACTTGAAATGCGTATGTAACCTTCCATTGGAGGAAGCAGGACACGTGAAATTTCTTCTACTATGGTACAACTACGCGTAAACTCTTTCGCCTGGGAGTGGGGGACACCCGACGTTCGATCAAAACAAGCGAGTAAGGGCCTCCCCACTCCCAGGCAAAATATTTTGCGTGTCGTTATACTATCCGGAGGCCTAATAAAAATCATTTTCAATTGCTTGTTCCCACACCCATCACAAGTGATAGTTATATGCATGGCCGTGACCAACGTGGTGACAACACCCCTGCTAATACACTTGCGACTAACGTACACAAGGCCGATAGGCTAAGGAGAGAGAGAGAGCGCACGAGAAAGCAAACATAATAAAGCCTTCCTACAATTCTGATACTTTCGGGTTCCAACGCGGATGCGAAATGTTGGTCAACAATTCAAATTGTTAATTAACATTAAAACTTTAGTTACGTAAAAGCCTCACCTTTAGTTCAGCCAACTCTTTGATAAATTTGAAAAAGTTTCATGATAGATCGGTGTCTCAGCAATCGATATCAGTCAATAACACTAACCCTATTTGGAAGAATCAATACCAGAAAACTGCAAAAGTACTATTCGGGACTTTAATTTTTGTTAACAAAAAATAATAAAATTAATAGTAATTTGAATTTTTTTGGCTGGGGTGATCAGGTTGTCTACCAACACCATAGATCAATAAACGAACTGACTATAATGTTATTTATAACTCTAATCAAATTTCTTTATTTATACACCTAATAATTTTCAAATATATAAAATTATTCAATCCGTTGAAGTAACATACATTTTTTTCCTTTTATTGGAACCCTATGAAACAGATGTATGAGAATGATATTTAAAAATTAAATTTGATTTGTATTGCAATAAAAATTGAACAGGTAAAGTTAAGGGAAATTCTTTTTAGTTCTAGTTCAAGGTTGCCTCCACCTTCAGGGCATTACTCTGCTTTTATTTTTTTGTAAGTCATTGTCTGTTTTTGTGGTTGATATTGAAATGAATCATACCACTATTTATCACAAAATATAAAATTTATTCATACTATTTACACAAGGAAAAGTTCGTCTCCTAATTTCATGTTACTTGTTCGGAAGCGTAAAGGTATCTGTCGGTTGTTAGCGAACGGTAGGCATTCGGGGGTGAAGGTCCTTGCAGAGGGAGTGTCAAAATTACAACAGTCGCTTGCAATTGGTTGAAGCGAAGAAAAAAGTGCAGGCTCTACTCAGGCTCGTCGAAGGGTCGAACTTAAGAAAACCATTAGTGAAAATTTAGAGAACTAATCCTTAGTGATGGCACGAGCATCACGTCTAAGTGATACATTCATAAATAACAGATTTTGAAATCCTTACAGTTGACGACCATTTACTTAGCTACAAGACAGATTTAACAGAAACCAATGGTTATTACAGAATTTACAATCTGAGAGACAAATGAACTCGACTGAGTTTGAAAATCATTATTACGGTTGAGATACAAAAATAGTAGTAAACTAAAATATACATTCATTTGAAGAATACGAAATAAGGTGAATAGACAAAGTATAGACTTATTTTCTAGTTAAAAGAGAGTTCAAATTAACTGTTACGACGTAACATGCCGGCCCCCTTTGAATGCCATGCGTTCAAAATTAAACAATAGGAACAAGGACTAGTTAATATTTTCTACGCATATGTGACTACAATGTGCAATTAGTTCGAAAATCTACAAAAAATGAACAAGAACTTAAATTGATTGTAAATACTTCAATCCTAAAACATGATTGCATGGAAAAATAAAAGAGCGGCTTGTGAATGAAAGAGCGATCTAACATAACTTAATCGTCTTTGTCGAGTGGAAGCGGGTACAATTTTTTCAAGGCCCGTTTATAGACACCTGATGAGCTTTGAACTGTGACTGGCCGAATAACTCCATCTTGACCTGGGTGAGTTTCGGTGATTCGTCCCATTTTCCAGTTCATCGGTGGCAGGTTATCTTTCTTGATGACAACAAGAGTACCAATCTCGATGTCCTCTTGCTTGGTGGCTGTTTTCAACTTGCTACGTGAAATTAATTCGCCTAAATACTCACGATGCCATCTGTCCCGAAAATGATGGCGCATTTTATGGGCGTGTTCGCAGCAGTTCAAGCGATTAGCTGGAATGTTACGCTTGTCTCTTTGCGGGAAGTTTGTCAGAGAGGTCCCAATCAGAAAGTGACCTGGGGTTAAAGGGAGAAGGTCGTTGGGATCGGAGGACAATGGAGTTAAAGGACGCTAATTCAGGATTGCCTCAATCTCGGCGACGTAGGTTTGAAGCTGTTCGTAGGTTAAAGGGGTATTTCCTGCAATTCGCCTGAAGTCCCGGGTAAAAATATTTGGTCTTGATTTTGGCTTGGGTAAAGACCAATCCAAGACAATTCCAAGTCATTCTGTATGCCTAGCTCGTCAGACGGAACCAGACTATTTTTGATGTCTGAAGGGTCATCACTAATCCGCTTTAAACTATATAGAATGTTTATAATATTTAACTTTATGATATTTATTGTTTATGTATTAATAAGTTTATTTATCTGAGACAGACAGGTTCCGAATTTCTCATTTGAAAATTATTTATTACAAAATCTGAGACAGACGGGTTCCGAATTTCTCATTTGAAAATTATTTATTACAAAATAACAAGTTTTATCGGTTGTAAAATTTTAATCCTCAGCAGATGTCAACTGTTTGTTCCTTACCTAGCTACCTGATTCCTGGAAATGGCAGGCCCTGCCGATGGAGTCCATAGTTTATAGAGGTCGGCGTATAATGGACAATAAAATTTACAAACTAAAACCTCTAAGTTTGACCGTGGCAAATGTTAAGGCCACAAATAGGTAATATAATTTTCTTTAAGGGCAATTCCGTATATTTATCAAGACAAGTCAAGACAAGTAAGAGAGGTCTGTATATCTCCAATGTCTAGCTGGTGAGACGGAACCAGACATCATGGTCCTAAAGACATATTTAAGACATTCAAGACAAAATCAAGAACAAATATTTTTACCCGGGGTGTTCTTTAAAGGACTTAACCGCGGCCTCCCAAAGACCCCCGAAGTGAGGATCTCGAGGAGGAATGAAACGCTAGTTAATCTCCTTTTTTGAAATGAAGGCTTGAGTTTCCTTGTTTTTCTCGAATGAATCAATTTGATGATAGAGTTCGCGAAGCTGTCTGTCTGCACCGACGAAGTTAGTAGCGTTGTCGGATAAAATTGAATTGCGTATTCCTCTTCTCGCAATAAATCTCTTTAAAGAAGCCAGAAAGGCCTCGGTTGACAAATCGCAGGCTAGTTCCAAGTAAACAGCCTTGGTAGTAAGAAAAACAAAGATTGAAACATAAGTTTTTATTTTTATGCGATTCTGATGTCGGCGTTCCTTAATGAAGAAAGGACCACAATAATCCACTCCCACGTCGGTAAACGGTGGAGAGAGTGACACGAGATTTTTTGGCAAGTTATCCATGATGCATTTTACTTCGCTCGGTTTCGCTCGAAAGCATCTTATACATTGTCGAACAACGTGTCGCACGGTATTACGGCCGTCTATTGGCCAGAAGGTTTTGCGAACACCATAAAGGGTGGCGTTAACTCCGGCATGCATACGATCAATGTGTTCGTCGCGTATGATAATTTTTGAAACGTGATGATTTTTTGGAAGTATTATCGGCTGTTTATGAGAGTCTGGCACATTAGCATTTGCCAATCTACCACCTACCTTGATGATTCCTTGGTTGAGAAAAGGGTTTAGCTTCAAAAGGCTGTTTTTGGAATGAACTATTTTATTTTTCGAAAGCGAATGAAATTCATTCGGAAAAGCTTCTGATTGTGTGATTTTAATTACGCGGTGTAATGCATTATTCAATTCGCTCGTAGACAGATCGCCCGTTTGTCTGGTCAATTGTTTATGACGCGTAAACAATAAGCTACCACAGTTTTTAGCCTTTTCAAATTGCTAAAACGTTTAAGCAATTTGTTTTCCGGCCTATTTTCCTGAATGAGCTTGCACGACAGCTTTGAGGAATTAATGCGCGTTTCTGGGACCTCGTGTTTTTGAAAAGATAATTGCGGCCAGGTGTCTCTGTCTTGACTCAGCCATCGAGGCCCATTAGTCCAAAGGGTGTTCCGAAGAAATTCTTCTGGGATTTGACCACGTGATAGTAGGTCAGCAGGGTTGTCCTGCGTAGGAACATGAAACCAGTCATGAGCTTGAGTTTCTGATTGTATTTCAGCCACCCTATTAGCATCGAAGGTTTTCAAGATGTGAGATGGACTGCTGATCCAATTCAAATCAATGTTTGAATCCGACCAGAAATAAACTTTATCAACCTTGAACGGAAAGGACTTGAATATGACGCTGTATAGCTTTGATAAAAGATTCGCTGCGCAGAGCTCTAATCGAGGTATAGTAGTAGTTTTTAAAGGTGCGACTCGTCACTTCGAACAGATTAGGCTACTTTGATGATTGCCTTGCTGATCAGTTGAGCGAAAGTAGAAACAGGCTCCATAGGCCTTTTCGCTCGCGTCACAGAACCCATGCAGCTGAATTTCGATTGAATTTGGGATTAACACGCAGCGACTGAATTCAATATTATTGAGAAGCTGCAACTGACTCTGATAGCTAATCCAAAAACCCTGAGTCTCCTCTGGAACAAGAGGGTCCCATGTGAGTTAGAGTTTCCAAAGCTGTTGGATCATTATCTTTGCTATCACTATGGCTGGACCGAGTAGTCCCAATGGATCGAACAATTTTGAAATCTGTGATAGCATTGAGCGTTTAGTGATGGGTTCACTTGTATCAGCCACATAAACAGTATAAATGATTGAATCAGCCGCAGCATCCCAGTGAACTCCTAAAGTTTTTATAGTTTTCGAGGGATCCACAGACATGAAAGCCTTGGAGTGTTCGTCCGAAAAAAGTTCATTAATTGAGGATCATTAGATGCCTATTTTCGAATATTGAAACATCCCTTCTTTAAAATATCAATGAAATCGTTTCGAATTTGAACTGCCTCTTGATAAGTTGACGCCCCTGTTAAAAGATCATCAACGGTAAAACGGTGGAAGCGATAGGAAAGGATTCGCGTTCATCTTCCGCTAGTTGATGAAGTGTGCGGATCGCGAGAAAGGAGCGCATGCAGTGCCGAACGTTACTGTATTTAAGCAGTACGTTTCAATTGGCTCGTCAGGAGAATGACGCCAGAGGATTTTTTGATAACGAGTATCATCTTCTGAAATCAAAATCTACCTGTACATCTGTTCGATGTCGGCAGTGAGTGCATATTGAAAGGTTCGGAAACGCATTATGATCGAGGAAAGATCCTCTTGAATAGTCGGACCGACCATCAGTGAATCCTTTAACGAGATTCCAGTTGTCGTTTTTGCAGAGCCACCGAAAAGGACTCTTGTCATTGTAGTAAGACTGCATGTCTTGACTACCGCGTGATGCGGAAGATAATAACCATGATTGATCGGCTCATTGTTTGAAATTGACTTTACGTGTGACTCTTTAAAATAACCTTGGATGCATGCAGTGTATTGATCCTTGAAGGCAGGATCTTTCTCGAATCTTCTTTTGAGTGCATGGAAGCGCTGCAGAGCTGTGTTTCGTGAGTTTCCAAGGGAGTCCCGTTTGTCATTGAAAGGAATTTTGACGCAATATCTACCTGATCCTTCTCTTTGAGTAGTATTTTTATAATACTCTTCACAGGCCAATTCTTCCTTTGACCTAATGTTGGAAGTAGAATCGGTACCTAGTTCCCAAAGAATAGGTAACTCTTGCAATTTTATTAAATTGCAAGTGCTTTGAAATGACTTGGAAAACTGATCGCTTGAAAGACGACCAGCTAGAATCCAGCCCAAATAAGTTTCCTGAAATACCCTTATGAATACTTAGAAATACCCTTGATGCAAATTTGGCCCGAGCATAAAAGCTGGTAAAAGAATTCGGCGCTTATTAAGAGGTCGATTTCAGCAGGCTTATCAAAATCAGGGTCAGCTAAATTAATGTTATCAGGTATTTAAAGGAATTTTTTGTCCAAGGGCAAACCCAGCATTGGTTCAGAAATCTCCTTAAATACTAGGCAGGAGAGAATAATTTCGATATCACTTCGACGTGATTTTATTTTTGCTAAAGTCATGTATTTTACATTCGAATGCAGATTTTGCACGCCTTTCAGCCTAATGTCAACTCGTTTCTTTTCAATTCCTACTGAATTGGCTAACTTCTCAGTTATTGCGTTACACTGAGAGCAAGAGTCTAGGAGAGCACGACAAGATTGGTACTGTCCTTTGGCATTGCGTATATCCACAATTGCTGTTCCTAAAAGAACCTGCAGTATACGACAGGGACAAATCCGAATTTGTGGGTATTTCTCTCTCGAAATGGAAAAGCACGTTATGTGGCTTTTGGCATTTCTCGATCATCTTCGCACGGCAGTCAATAGTACGATGATAACCTCTCAGGCAATTATGACAAAAAGAGGTCTTTTTCATTTAATTGTACCTGTCTTTTGGATACATGTCTTGAAAGGCGGGACATGAGAGGAGTGTGTGTTGCTTTGAGCAAATGAAACGAGTAACTTGTTTAGGTTTTCAACTTGAAGCTACCGTTGTTTTATTACAAGATTGAGTCTGCTTTGAATGGAGCTTCTCTGAATGCTTTTTGTAAGACTGATTCGGCCTTTGAAATGAAATTTCCTTTTGAAATGACTTGGAACTTTCAAGAATAGCACGCTGCTCAAGGAATGAAATAAGATCTACAAAGGATGGTTCGTCTGTTCCCTTGAGAGATTCCTCCCAATTCTCTTATGTGTAATTGTTTAATTTACCCTTTAAATAAAAACGAGTAATGTGTCCCAGTGATCGACCAGTTGGGACAGCACTTTGAGAGCTCGACAATGTTTTTGTACAGTATCTACCAAATTGCGAATTGAGAATTCCTTTGAAATACATGGGGTTTCGAACAGAGATCTAACATGATTTTCAACTATAAATTTTCGATTGTCGTATGGATTTTTCCGAAGCTCCCAAGCGACATGGTAATTTTCGTTCGTTGTTTCGAGCGACGCAATGGAATCCGCCGTTTCATCCATGACACAGGCTTTAAGATAATAAAATTGGTGTAATATTGGAATTTCGTCATTATCATGACACATCGATTTGAACGCGTCGCGAAAGTTGAGCCAAGTGTCATGAGAACCGTGAAAAGTCGGCGTTTGAAGCTTGGGAGTTTTAAAGCGCGACGAGCGTCGGAATGAATTTTCGCGACACGAGATAGTTATGTTTCTACCCCAATTACAGCCCGAAGGAGTGGAAGATGTGGATTCTATTGAAATCTTTTTTAAATATTTTTGAGCGGCTCCGTTAACACCGTAAAAACGAGTTTCAAACGAAGACCTTTCTGACTCATTCGTTGCTTCCTCTTCCTCCGTTTGAGGTAAATCTTCAATTTTATCCTGAACTTCGCTAAATTCATCCCAGTAAGTGAGATGTTTGCTCAGTCTACCTTCTAAATCAAGTGATTCTAAATCGGTATCTTCGGTAATTAATTTTAAAACGTTTTCGAAGGAGGTTAACTGGCGCTTTATTGAAGCGCGAAGCTTCTTTAATTTTGTGAGCGAGTCAGCCATGATTACGAGAAACACACAATCAATATAAATGTCAAATTTTTTGCGTCGAGATTAAGGCACTATTGGGAGTGAAATGAAAAGGTTAAGAATGAAATTGGGAACTCTCTTGACTTACTTGGAACGATGAGCAGACTCGCGATGTCTCCAGTCCAAGTATGCTGCGGTTGTCCAGATTACGTGAAATACAGTTGCTTGAAAGAAGGTCTGGTTTTTGAAATCTTTCCAGAGAGATAGCTTCCTTGCAGAAGTGACGCCTTTGGGAAAGTTGACGTCGTCGATGAAACTTGCTAAAAAGAAGACGAGCTTAGAACATGAAACTTTCTCCTTGATGCTGGCTTGCTTTTCAGTTTCGGCTACTGTCCAGTGCTCATCTTTAAAATGATGAATTTTGAAAGTGGAGATTGAAACTTCACTGTTATCTTTATATTAACTTGTGAATATCACTGGCACTCATTTGAGCAAAATAAGTCATTTATAAAACGTGGTTGTTACTATGCAACTGCACTGAACCCACTGAAGTTGATATTCACCTTTTTTTACCATGGAGTTTTCTCACTGAAAGCCAATGAAAGTCAATATTCTGCACGGAATTTCGCGATTCTAAAACACGCCCGTTAGAATATCCGCGACTCAAAGGACCAAAATGTTTTTGTGGTTGATATTGAAATGAATCGTACCACTATTTATCACAAAATATAAAATTTATTCAGACTATTTACACGAGGAAAAGTTCGTCTTCTAATTTCATGTTGCTTGTTCGAAAGCGTAAAGGTATCTGTCGGTTGTTAGCGAACGGTAGGCATCCGGGGGTAAAGGTCCTTGCAGAGGCAGTGTCAAAATTACATGATGGCACGAGAATCACGTCTAAGTGATAAATTCATAAATAACAGATTTTGAAATCCTTACAGTTGACGACCATTTACTTAGCTATGAAGAAAGATTTAACAGAAACCAATGGTTGTTACAGAATTTACAATCTGAGAGACAACTGAACTCGACTGAGTTTGAAAATCCTTATTACGGTTGAGATACAAAAATAGGAGTCAATTAAAATATACATTCATTTGAAGAATGCGAAATAAGGTGAATAGACAAAGTATGGAGTTAGTTTCTAGTTAAATGAGAGTTGAAATTAACTGTTACGACGTAACACCTTCAATTCTGAAACTGTTTCGCATTTTATTTTTTTTAAGTTTAATGATGTATGTTTCATCATAAACATGAAAGTAATACGTTCAGGGGCGTAGCGAGCGTTTTGAGTTTTGTGGGGTGACTCCTTATTAAGAAATCTCTAAGCGATATTGTCGCTGTTGATTATGACGATTTTCGAGAGTAATACTTGGTAACGCTTGCTTACTGTAGGCCGCTCATATCCTCTCCGCTCAACAGTAGTGTGTGCCTGTGTGTGGTACTGCATTTGAAAACAGTGATGCTAACTGAGTCGCCTTTATCTGCGCATGTTTGAATTTTGATATAGTTGATTGGCTATAGTACGCGCCTGTATTTGAATTCCCAATGAGGACGCGAACTAGTACCAATAAGCGCCATTCAGTCGAAGCTTGCGCATGTCAAGGTGGTCTTTTCGGGATCACTGTGGGAAGTAGTAATCGAATCGAATCGTAGTTCGAGTTCGATAATACGACACGTGTTTTTTCGTTTTCAGTAATGCGGGTTTCAGTGTTGCTAACCGTTGCACGGTAAAGTGTGTTAAAGGAGAACTCTTAATCTTTTTTGCGCTCTGTAACAGTGATTTCTATTATAATTTAATTATAGTTATGATATTAAATATCATTTGTGAAACTCGTGTACGTTTCGGTTCTACTTTCCCTATAGGATTGAAATCTCCATTTCCTTATACTGACACATTCGAATAATTATTTTTTTTCGGTTTGAATAGAAGTATGTCAGAGATCTGTGTATGTCTACAGATAAAAAATTTCATAATTTTAAAAGATGTTCAAATTAAGCATATTTACGCTCTTAAGGGGCACTCCTATTAAAAAAAACACCGATACATTAAGGAATTGATTTTAATAATATGAAGGAATTTTAAAAGACTGGGAATATTTTAGTGCATTTGAAAAGAATCCAAAGCATTTGAAAGAGATGTCAATTATTTCAATGAATGCCAAAAGATTTTGAAGGTATTGAAATATTTTAGGATATTTTAACATATTTCAAGGAATTTTCAACTGATTTTAGTAATTTAATTGATTCAAAAGGATTTTTGAATGAATTTTTCAAGTTGAGGAATATGTTAGGGTATTTAAAAAGAATCCAGGGTTTTTTAAGAGATTTCAACAATTTGAAGGAATTAAAAAAAAATGTAAAGGATTTGAAAACTTTTAGAGGTTTCTTGAAGATCCCAAGGATTTTTCATTTGATTTCAATACTTTAATTGATTTCAGAGGGTTTGCAATATTCTAAAGTAATGTAAAAGATTCCAAGGCATTTTCGAAAGCTTTAAAAAGTTTTAAGTGATTTTCAAAGTTTTAAAAGGTCTTGGAATATTTTGGATAATTTCTATTGACTCCAAAGGAATTTTTTTATTTTAATAATTTGAAGGAATTTCCAAGGATTTGAAATATTTCAGGCTTTTTTTTAAATTTTCATTCGATTTTAACGAGATTAAAATAATTTCAAGAATCCAAGGAATTTTGAATTTATTTCAGTAATTTATTTTGGAGGATTTCAAATTCCGAAAGCTTTAAAAAGTTTCAACTTTGAATTAATTTGAAAATAATCAAAATAAATATGTAAGGAATTTGAAAAGACTGCAAGGCATTTTGAAGAGATTTTAATAATTTTGAGGAATTTAAAAAAATGGTAGAGGATTTGAGAACTTTTAGAGTATTTTAAAAGATGTCAAGACATTTTCGTATGCTTTAAAAAGTTTCAAGTGATTTTTAAAGAATCTAAGGATTTCAATAAGTCGAAAGAGTTTAGAAGCTTTAAAATGCTTTAATGAGCTTTAAAATGTTTCAATTGATTTCCGAAGGTTTTAAAGGATTTGAAAACTTTGCCGCCGGGGAGACTTGCCGCACTTCTGTCATCTTTAGAACGACTTAGAAAATTTTCTTGGGGGAGAGATGCCGCTGGGGAGACTTGCCACATTTTTGCAATCTTTGGGACTACTTAGAGAATTTTCTTGGTGGAGAGATGCCGCTGGAGAGACTTGCCGCAGTTTTGCCATCTTTAGAACTATTCAGAAAATGTGTTTGGGGGAGAGATGCCGCTGGGGAGACTTGCCGCATTTTTGCCATCTTTAGAACGACTTCGAAAATTTTCTTGGGGGAGAGATGCCGCCGGGGAGACTTGCCGCACTTCTGCCATCTTTAGAACGACTTAGAACATTTTCTTGGGGGAGAGATGCCGCTGGAGAGACTTGCCGCACTTTTGCCATCTTTAGAACGACTTAGAAAGTTTTCTTGGAGGAGAGATGCCGCTGGTGAGAGATGCCGCAGATGTGACCATCCATCCTGGGACACTTGCCGCAGATGTGACAATTAGTCCTGTGAGACTTGCCGCAGGTTTGCCAGTTTGATGTAGACTTGAACATTTTTCCCGGATGAGAGATGCCGCTGGGGAGATTTGCCGCGGGTGAGAAATGCCGCAGATGTGACAATTAGTCCTGTGAGGCTTGCTGCAGTTTTGCCATTTTATATGGACTTGAAAATTTTTTCCGGATGAGAGATGCCGCCGGGGAGACAATAAGTCCTAGGAGATTTGCCGCAAGTTTTGCCATTTTCATTTGGACTTAACAAAATTTGTTGAGGGGAGATATGCCACAGGGAGGCTTGCCACTGGCGAGAGATGCCGCAAAAATGTCAATTTCACTGTGAGAAATGCCGCGCGGGAGAGAAGCCGCTGGGTAGAGATGCCGCAGTTGTGACATGCCGCAGATGAGACAAGCCGCAGATGTGACATGCCGCAGATGTGACTTGCCGCAGATGTGACATGTCGCAGATGTGACATGCCGCAGATGTGACATGCCGCAGGTGTCACATGTCGCAGATGTGACATGCCGCAGGTGTGACTTGCCGCAGGTGTGACATGCCGCAGGTGTGACTTGCCGCAGGTGTGACTTGCCGCATGTGAGATGATATGGACCCAGAAAATTCACTACATCTCTCAATACATAATAAAATTTTAGTGGCGAATGAATGCCGACTCAATAAGTGGAATTTGCCGCTGTGTAGATTTATTGTGTAACTATTTATTTGTTAATATTTTTTGACCAATAAAATTCTTGCTGAAATGATATTCTTATGTAATGTATTTAGTGAATCCATGTAACGTAGAATTTACTATTAATATTTATAATAGCAAATGTCGAGATATCATTTCAAGATTTCAAGTGCACGTTATTTAATTTACTATATTTGAAAAAACATAATTTTTGTACAATGTCATTTGCGGGTTACTTTCACGGCCATTTTTTTAAATGTAAGCATCAATATACATCGCTAAATCATTAACATATTAATACCTATAATTTAAAAAATCATATTCTGATCGGACTCTCAGTTCTCAATATGAAAATCAATAAACATATATTTGCACTGGAATGTTTAAATAAATTTTCATAGAAAAAGAAGAGCGTGTCAAAATACATTGCTAAATACTTAAAACACATGTACATGTCATTTTGAAAAATTGAATTCAAATACTCATTTCATGGCCATTTTTGTAAATCTGTGCATCAAGAAACAAGGCTGAACCATTACGGCATTATCAGATTAGAACGTTACAGAACAAATAGAATTAAATTTTTGTTGCGGGTGATTTTCAAGCAGATAAAGTTGATTTTTTTCGAATTGAAACAAAACAAGATTCAATGGAGTTGACATGGTAACCATTTCCCACGTGGTCTCACTCTTCCATGCCTCAGGGATGTAAACTGAAAAATTCAAACTTTGATAAATTAAAGTTTGGAATTATTAAAGATGTTGTAAATTTTGTTGATTTACTGATCGTAATATTTTTTTAGCCAACTAGCTTTCGCTCCGTGATGTGGAGCCTCATCAGGATCGTTTATATTTCCTCTAATCTATAATAAATTACATTAGGTTTCTTATGAAATGCCTACGTTTTAAAATTATATAAATTATTGCATGATAATTTAATAACTCAAAAGAGCTTACCATATTTCGAAGTCAGAATTTTTAAAGTATGGAGTACATTTATGTAAAAACTTGTAAAAACATTTTAGTAGAGATGTTTAAAAAAGGATAATGTTAAAAGTTTTAAGAGTTTATCTTCTCCAGGAATTTAAAAAAGACGAATACATTATAAAATTAGAAAGTTTGCTCCATTTTCTGGTTCTCCTCTAAACGTCGAGGGAGAATTGACAGTTTTTCAATATGGAGTCAACCGTGGAATATGTAAATTGTGTGAAGAAATCTTATGTAGTATCCTTATAACATTATAATGGGTAGTGTACATGAAGTCAGTGAAAGGAGTATAATCAAAATGGCATTAGGCGCAAATATTTGAAATTAATACATTTTGGAAAATCAAGTTATTGAAAAAGAGGTTGGGTCGAAAAAGTGGTTTTATGGATGAAGTAAAATAAAAGCTCGGAGATTTTTTTTATACTGATGTCTGTTATTCTATCTGCCTTTCCTTCCGCCTTTCGTTTTTTTAGTTACAGTTGTTTTCACTTTGTTTTCTAATTTTCGTTTCTTCTCTTTTGGGAAGTAGCCGCATTCCGTGGCTGAGGAAAATTTCTTCAATTGAAGTCTCCCATCTTCAGTAGGTATAAATGCATTGTATTGCAAGGCTCTTTGATAGTCACTGCACCATCGTATCTGCTTTTCAGATATTTAGCAGTGGCTTCGTGATCTTTCTTGTTACTGAAAATGATTTCAGTTTCCTTGCAGTACTTCTTTGCCCACTGCAATAGGGATGAAGCCTCTGGGATGCGATCTTCAGCGGAAAATTGTAAGCTGAAACTTGCTGCATTTCGTTTAACATTCACCCCTATGCCATCACATTCTCCCTTACCATGAGTGGTAGGAGGGTAACGCCACTCAGCTGGAATTCCGAAATCTGCCTTGTGAGCTAGGATATTAGAAAAATTGCTCTTGTTCTTAAAATGCTGACCTGCTCCCTCTGAGACGTAGGACTAACCCTTTGGACTGAGTGTGTGTTTGAGTTATCCAACTTTTACATAGTAAACAACTACTGTGAATATTGTGGCCTGATCAATATTCCAGTGAAATCTTTGCGTGTATTTTTGGAGCACAAACTTAAAGTTCTTAGCGAATTCAAATGAGATAACTAATTCACAATTTTTCAAAGTTATCTTTAGACTTTTGAAGAATATAAATTGGTGTACCACGTTCTGCTACGGGCGGGGCTTAAGAACCAGCGTCATGAGCGTACCGGAGTACTCAACGATTATTTTCATTAATTAAACATTTAAATCCCACTTTCTAATCAACATCGTCTAATAGGAAAAAACCTAAGCTTTCTTTTAAGACAAAAAAACAACCTGTCTTATTCAGAAGAAAAGTGAAATTTATTTTTGACCTTTATTTTTGAAGGTAAAATATTCATTTATTGAAAAAATGCTCAGCACTAATCGAATGAGCCGAAGTAGACGATATCCACGAAAGTCCCAAAACTTTCACCCCTTCTCCCTCGGTTAATACTTATACGAATGAGAAAATTTTGTCCCGATAAGCTACTATCCAATAGCACAACACTTTGCCTAAAGTTTACTTAGATCGGACAACTTTGACTTTTTGAGTGGGGACACGTGAGAAATAACGCGCCATATGCATCAGACGATTTCGTGGTTTTGTCTGTGAGAGCTGACTCGAAGCTCTTGCACATTTTCAAAAGCTCTAGTTCGTCTAATTCTTTGAGACTTCTACTGTTAAAAATAAATTCAAAAGTGTCTGTGAAATTTGGTATAAATTCAAATATTTCTGCCTGGGCAGTAATGGCTACATGCAATAAAGTAAAATAGAATTCAACTATGTAACGACGCTCAGGATCTTGTATTGGTTCATCAACGTGCTCATAGCCTTCTTGTCTAGTTTTTTCTTTTCTGAGGAACTTCGCTGATAGCTGAGGGAAGTTTACCTCGGCTTCGACTTTTCTAGTGAGTTTGGCTGTTACTGTAATATATTCTTCAAAATCTTCATCAATTCGCTTTTCAATGAGAAACGTTCTACGATCAGAAACTAAATCAACACTGATAAAAACAATACGAAATTTAATATACCCGGGTGCATTAAAATTAATATATCAAGCATATGAAATCGCCATGAAGAGCGTGTATATTCAATTTCATATACATTCATGTTAATCACTTACAAGAAAAATCAGATAATTCCAGTTTACACAGATTCAAAATAAGTTTAGTAGTAATTTTCGAATCTAAATAATGAAACATGATACTTTCCTTCTGTTAACTAAAAATATAATTGTATTTCAAGTTGAAAAGTTCAATAAGGCAAATAAATAACAGACGTAACCTATAATCACTTGTCTGCGCATCAAATTTTTACCATTTAGAGCAAATTTAGAATAAAGTTCCATCCGTACATCGCACTTTCATTATGAATAACAATTCAGTTGACGAATTATAGATTAATAATTTAATTGCGAATATTTGACAAGATTTAGAAAAATGAAAGAACTTTGAGTTTTCATGCACACTGCTATACCCACCTGTATATGAAATGTAATACACATGTATATTAAATTTGCTACACCAATGTAGGTTACAATTCAGTAGCGGTATTGCATATTTGCTTTACACACATGTATATTAAACCTCATAGAGATTTTTCTGACAGTGAATACAAGATGGATCATCAAAATGAGAGCTCTGTAACATTTCACAGACGGAGCAAGCCAAGAAAGAACTCGCGTACTTCAAAGTCTCTTTTTTCAATGTAAATGTGAACGATTTGTGAGATGAATGTTGCTTGCTCTATACGACTTTTATCTTGTGTACAGTCAAGAGAAATAGAAAAATACTTAATTTGTTTAATTTCTGTCCAAATCAATTTAATATCTCCTTTTGCAAGCAATTCAATTATTTCGTTTCGAATTCGGGGTCCTAAGTACTTTGGCATCCAGCTATTTTCTTTGTGATGCACATGTCTAATATGCTCCACCATGGCTGGATCAAACTTAACCATCATTTCTATTGATTTCAAAAAGGGTCCGTTTTAATGCTGAAACAATTTAATCGACGATTCTCGAAATTACTGATTCTGTTCTGCGCAAGATTGCACTACGTAAATTATGTGCCCAATAATGAAATTCCAGTGACGTTTCTTCACTTAACAAAAGGCTTGACCTCTTGTTCGTTTTTTTAATCTTTCTGTTTTAAAGCTATATCTGAATTGGACGACTTTCTAAGGATCTTAAAATGCAGTAAACTTTTTTTATGCCGACCTAATTGAAAAGATGCATGTTGCCCACCATGAAAATCTTCCTTGATTGAGAGAGGGATCGTTCATATATTACGTAAGGCGTTTTTCTTTTGTTTGAATGAAGACGAGAATAAAATTGCTGTGAAGTTGAAAAGGACACAACGATATAAACAAAAAAAAAAACGTCTTACGTAATACATGAAGGACCCCAGACTTGATGCCTGACTAAAAAGCTCAAAAAAAAAGAAGAATACTGCGTTGTTAGATACTGAATATAGTAACCAAATTCTGTCGCAAACTTCATTATTTTTCAAACGTCGTGATTAATATCTATTCGAAAATACTCTTTCTCTGCTATCCACGGGATATATTCCTGTTTTGTGCTCGTGGCTTATTTCCTACCCACGTCCTCATTTGTACCGGCGGTAATATATCGGGCCATTCACCAGGATCGTTACTTAGGACTTTGTGTAGAACGGGTTTTTTAGTTTTGCTTGCTAACTCCGCATTTCTTGGTTCGCCAGGACTTCGTCCCTTGTTCACCGAAGGTACCTTAGTTGCGTGAGCTTTTTCATTCCTCAGCTCGAACATATCGTCGGTTGCGCTTCCGGTGCATAATTTTACGTCCTATTAATAAGCTTAAGTTATTTCATGTACAGAATAAAATGCGGTAATGATTTGCAACACTTTTTTTAACAACAAGTATTATGAGAAAGAGTAATACGGTATTATAAAAAAATGCAAATGTCAATTGTCAAAAATAAAAATGATGCAGGATAGTAGTACGGAAGCATACAAATTAGGGGAACCGATAATTCAGAAGAAGAAAAATGACGACATAATACAATTTTGAAAAATGAAACTTATGATATAAAGGAAAATACAAATTAGAAAGAACCATGAATTGAAAAATATGCAAATAATGTACAATAGTTATTAGCTGAGCCGATTTTAAGTAAAATAAATTTGATATAAAATCTAATTTTGCGGGATATACATGCACTTTATAATAATTAGTCAAATCAAAATTCAATCCATGCACGAAAAAATGCGGTAATTAATTGCTAAAGTTCTTCAGAATAAATTTATTTTTCTATGTTAAATACCTTTTTCTCTCACGCACTTTCTTCGCTTATTTCCTCCGTTTCTTCTTACATATTGATTTCGTAACTATCTTTTTGATTCCCATCAATCTTATCCTCAGCTTTTCTTGTCTTTTCGAAAAAATCTAACATTTTGTCATCAAGTTTGAATCTTTCTTTGAAAGTTCTTCTCTTTCATTCCTTAGTTTCCTGTACTCCGCACAAAATTTTCGTTTTCTTTTTTGCTGTGATATCTGAATAAGTGACAGGAGAATCGAAATATTGATAATGATTTACCATGTCCATATCGTATTGTATAAAATTATTATTTTTGTAGTTACCCTTTTTTTCATCTGCAGAAGCTTCGCACCAAACTCTACCGTGTAAAGAACAAGTGCCAACTTAAATGCAATCGATTCGAATTTGGATATTCTCTGATGAGTAATATGGGTCTTTACCTGTCCCTCCCGGTATAAGAAGTAAATGGCAATACTAGTATATTGAAGTATTAAGTACGGAAATCAAGCAGGTATGTTTGCTTGCGCGTTTATCTCCAGTGTCAGGTAGAAACATAAAGACTGTAGAGTACATGGAAAAGAAATTCTCGAAACCAAATTAGGTGTGAATTTATATAAATATAGTACAGTATAGAAAAGAGAGCGGGTGTCATGCACCCTTAGAACCCCGCCTGGGTACGGGCCTGGCTTTATACACTTCACTGATTAATAGGCTAGTTGGTAACTCATAACAAGAAGCTTGTTCTACTAACAACATGTTATATTATATAGTTCGGGCCTGAGCTGTAGAGTTACCTCACGTATAGGTAGAGCAGTTTGTAGAACCTTGCTTCTTGTCTGAAGCAATTCAAGCTCTCGGCATCTGCAAAATAATTGATCTAGAGATCAATTATCTTGAATAAGTGGTCAGACTTTTGTCCGTTTGCAAAACCTGCAGCGTCACAATACACAAGCTTGAATAAATTAAATTGAAACGTCTGTAGCTTTTGTTTCAGTGAAAGTATTCAACATTAAAAACGTATCCATTTCTATTTGTTCTTGCAGAATCAAGTTCGAGTGGCAACACACCTTCAACTCCTAGGAACAGGCCCCGGAACTCGCGTAAGTAACTTTTTCTCAAGTAACTCATTACAGATACGCTATATAGCGTACATTGACGGGCAATTTGTACACCTTTTAATATCAATTTTAATTTAATTAATTAATAAATAAATTAATATCACAATCTAATTCTTTCAAAAAAGTAAAATTTATTGTAACTCATTAAAAAAATTCCTCTAAAATAGCAAAATATTTATCTAAATTATTATTTATTTTAAACATTAGGAAAATTATTTCAACAATTACTTCTAAACGAATATACCATCATAATTTATTATTTTATTATCATTTTATTATCACCTTAAAATCCCGTGCTGATAATCTAGCCTACACAGGGCCGTTAAGCTAAGGAGGAAGAAAGCAAAAGCATACACAATAGAGCCGCAGGACAAAGACCGCGCTACACCCAACACATAGATGATGAGACGGTGGCATGTTTTAGCCTCCTTCCCCGCGTAAAGACTCATACCACTTCTCAGCTTTTCGACCGTTCTGATACTTTCGAGTCCTAGCGGTACTGCGAAATATTATTTAACCATTCAAATTGTTAATTAACATTAAAACTTCATTCACCTAGAATCTTGACCTTAGTTCAGCCATCTATTTGATGAATTTGTAAAAGTTTCATCATGGATCGGTATCTCAGTAATCGATATCAATCCATAACACTACCTCATGAAAGTAATTATAACAAAGCTTTAATGAACTGATAGACGAAGAACCCAGCTTCGCATCATTCCTATAACTATCTCAACAAATTACGATAAAACTGCAAAAGTAATATTGGGGACTTAAATTATTATTGTTAACAATCAATAATTAAATTTATAGTCATTTTGGTATTTTCGGTCCGGGTAATCGGATGGTTCACTAACACCATAGATCAATAAACAAACTGACTAGACTGTTGTTTATAATTGGATCAGAAATGTTTAACAAGGTCAGGGACAGTGAGCAATCCTTGTGAGTGTGACAATCTACACAGCAAGCCGAAACGCCAAAAATTACAAGAAACTGCGGGCTATATACGCGACGCGGTGTGTCAGATTTCCCGAGTGACGAATGTTTGGTGACGTGTTGAATGTCTCGCTAACTAGTTCATGGGTCTCATTAACCCTGACGGTACCCTCTAGGTCAGAGTTCTTATTACTATATTCCATTAATTCTCTGTACTAGGAAGGGTTCATCCATAAACTAAGTTACCATTTTTCAGGTGACATGACCTCTATTTGTCCTACCTACCTGTTATCATAATTTCCATTATACCAAATCCTCATTTAGCATCATTTTCATATTTTTGAATTTCTATTCCCCATAATATTTATTACTCCTAATCTGATTCAATTAAAATTTTTGTTTTTCCGAATTTGCATTTAACATAATTGTCATATGTCCGAATTTTCACATAACCTAATATTTATTTGCACGAATTTTCACTTGTCATATTCTACGTTTATTTGAATTATCTTTTGACATGATGTATTTTCTTCCCGAATAAGCACATAACCTGACATTCATTTACTCGAATTGTCATTTTTCACAATTCTCACTTCATCGAATTATCATTTGTCACAATTCTCACTTCATCGAATTGTCATTTCATAGAAATATTATTTGTTCTACAGCCCATTCGGCCTAAAATGAAGGGGCGAAATTCAAAATAGTTACATTTTCAGTTTAAAAAATTAATTTTCAAGAAACAAAGCTTGGAGTGGCCGAGATTTGAGGGTTTCCTCGTTGTGGTGAGTGGGCTACATTTCCAACTCTTGATGGGGTGCTGGGGAATGAAATTATTGGCCGAGGAATGGTCGGTATGAAATTTGAATCCGGGCGGCTGCTCGGGCCAGCTACGGCATTGTCTTGTGTGGGTGGTTCCCGGATCAAGACACGCGAAGCACTGCGTGCTGTTGGTAGGACTGACCGGCTTCTCTCCCTTCAAAATACTGGGATGGACGATCGCTTGCAGCGAGCTTCCGCATATGTGGGAGAGTGTGAGGTAACTGATTCGGTACCAGTGGGCTCCATGATGGGGGCGATTTCATTGGGCGCCACCGAGTTTTGTGGTTTGCACTTGGAAGTCGAATGACTTCTGGTAGCCATCGTTCTAGTGGATGGCCTACCGGGGCTACGGAGGGGCGAGCTCGGAGAGTGAACTATTTGATTTTGTGGGGTGGAGGTTCTTTTCCAACTCAGTTGGAAATCGAAAAGGAGAACTATTTGGAGCCCCACGTTGAGCGTCAGTTTGTTATTAACCCCGCTTTATATATGGCGAGGGGGTGATGATTTTCAAGGTTGGAAGAAGGAAGGTTGTTGTACAGTTACCGATGGCGGTGAGTGACTAGAAGAGGTTGGCTCTCCTTGGTGGAGACTTGGTGTGAGGTCGTCCCGTCGATCCTAGTGGAGAGGTCGAATCAAAGAACCGACAAAATGCGAGGCAGCCGAAAGGTGTAGATTACGACCAGGAAGCGATCCCTGCTCAGAAGACAGGCAGGGACGCTTGAGGGGCGGAGAGCCCAGCAGAAGCCCCAGAAGTGAGGTGGACTGCGGCTGGAGCTGAGGATATGCTCGGCACGGGCAATATCTCCACCGTAGAATCCGAAGGAAAGGGTTTCGGCGATTTAAAAATATTTCTTGAAGGTGGTAGTCTCAGTGAGGTCGGCACGCTGAGTCCCAGCTGAACTGATGGGCGCGAAGAAGTGGTGGCGCTAGACCTACTAAATTCTCCGGTGGTTTTGCGAGATTCAGAGGATGAAGAGTCGACGACCGTCAATGTCTGGGCCCGTCGGACGATTTTCACCGGTGGAAAGGTGCGTTTCTACGTGGAAACGAGGCAACCGTAGCATAAGCGCCGAAAAGCGGTTCTGGAATCGTTCCCTAGGGCAAAGATCCCTGGTGCTTCCCTGAAGCATCCCTGATGCTTCCGGCTCAGAGCGAAGCGACGACGGTAACCAGCAAATAAAACGATGAGACAGGAGAGACACTGATGAAATTGGTGGCGGGGTAGGTAAGACAAAAGTAAGGGTTATGACGACAAGCTATGTGAGTTTAAAATACCACGGGAGAGGCTTGAATTTAGCTGAGACACAAATTCCCTTTCTTTATCCCAGTGACGGAGGGCCAACCTTCAGTAGAAGATTGGCCTCGTATCTGGGAGAGAATTTGTCCTGAAGACAGATGGCTAAATCATGAAATTGTTCCCCGAGGTATTGACGAAAGAAAATAGAATGTTGTACGAAGGTGAGGATAGTCGCTGAGAGAAGGTGGCACGCAATGGATTTAGAGATCTATAAGTGTGAATTAAATATATAAATAATGCTGAAAAGGAAAAGATATTAATACATAATGCTTACAAATATCCTAACTTCACTTAACTGTAAAATAAATAGAGAAAAATGTAATTTAACGGATTTTCGGTGTTATTTTTTTGAATTTGAATATTCATAATAATATGAATCATAATAATCAATTCTTCAAAATGTGTACGATGTGTGTGACGTGCTATCAACACCCGGCTCCTCCCTGTCCGCGACTGCCACAGGGTAAACGTTCTCAACGCCGCCCACAATTTCGGCAAATTCAGCTGGTGGGAGCGACTGTTCAACTATCCTAACTTTACTTCACTGTAAAAAAACGGAGAAAAGTGTAAGTCAACAGATTTCCTCGGTTATTTTATTCAATTTAAATATTAATAATAATAGAGATACTAATAATCCATTTTTCAAATTGCTCTGACTATTCTTTGATTCAATTGAAACCCTAATTTTAGAATTATTTTAATATTGACAGCAATAGAGGAACTTACTGTCTTAATTTGAAAGCGCTAATCACAGAAACAATTAAAATATGGCTTAAGAATGTAAATAAGTATATTGATATATATATATATATATATATATATATATATATATATATATATATATATATGTGACGCGATCTGAAGAAAGACCCCTAAGCGGCCAAAAATCGATTCTCTGATTTTTAATGTTTTACGTAGATTCGAACTTGCTCTTTAAGATGGTATAAATAAAAAAATGCCATCATTAATAATTTATTCAGTACAAGCGTGTAAACATTGTCGTTCTATGGCGTTCTATCGGCCCGTCACAACTTCTCCTGCTTCTTCTCTAAAATTTACGTTTGGCCGCTTAGGGGTTTTTCTTCAGTTCCTCTTTTTCTTTCTCCTTTGCAGTGATGTTGTATTCGGACGGAGCCGAGAATTCTATCACGAATATAGTTCGTTTCTCGAAGTCTTGGAGAACAATGTCAAGCCTTGGAGCGTTCGGCAAGGCAGGGTCGCGTCCAGCACCGTAAGAGCGACGAAGATGGTCATAAAGTACTCTTAGGGCCGCATAATGTCTGTAGATATACGTCGTTCTTGCGTGGTTCGGGCACCCCGATAGTATGTGTTCTAAATACCCAAGCGTGTACATGACATGCTCTGCACCTAACACTGGGAACTTCTTGACATAAAATGCACTCACGGTATGCTAAGGTGGAAATGACACTGTCCTGGCATGCGAAATTAAAACCCTCTGTACCTGAATTAAGGCCTGATGATTTTGAGGAAAGCAAAATTTTGCCCCTTCGACAAGGACTGTTTTTCTACATTTCTGTGAAAGTTTCCGTGCATATGCTTGTCGAGTAGCTGTTGGTGAAATTGTCAAACCTCTGCTTTCTTTACTTCGGCTTTTAGACGTGAAGCATCTGGATGGTGTGATGAACTTTCCTTACTTCTGATGTTAAAATTCAGACCAAGGGTCTCGGGCACTTGCTCCGCGGCTTTGTAAAGGAACCCTTCTTCGCCAATCATCTCGTGGTTCCTGACCATCTTTAGGAGAGGATCTCTGCCATTGGCAACTATGTAAGCTGTACTGAGAACAATTCGGTTATGAAGACCCTGGAGATTCAGAAGTCCTCGTCCGCCTTGATGGCGTGAAATGTATAACCGCGGAACTGACGAATTGATATGCAAGCTTTTGGGCATATGCATGATCTTACGTGTGGTGACATCAAGGGCCTTAAGCTCGTTCTTCGTCCATTGAACCAGCCCAAGCGAGTAGCGTAGAACCGGGATGGCAAGCATGTTAGTCGCAGATACCTTGTTCAACGCCGACAGATTGGAAGACCAAATCTGTCTAAGAAGATGCTTGTATCTGCTTCGGAGAGACTCCTTCACTGATGTTACGTCCTGAATGCGGCTTTGAGGCATGCCCAGGTATGTATAGGTCTCTCCAGTGTTAAGATGTCTAATAACACTTATATCCACAAGCTCAGGGTCCTTGGGAACGCCAGTAATCTTTCCTTTCTTCGGATGAATTTTGGCACACTTGTCCAAACCAAAGTCTATTCCAATCTCTCCTGCGTAGTTCGTGACGACATTCATAGCAGTTTGAAGTTTGCGTTTACCAGAAGCATAGATTTTCCGATCATCCAAATAAAATACATGAGTGACCTTATGCTCGCGCTGATCAGTTTCGCCACAGAGGTATTCAGGAGAATTTCGTAGTGAGAGAGATAGAGGCAGAAGTGTGATTCAAAAAAGCAAAAGGCTCATGGTATTACCTTGAAAGACGCCCCTCTGGAAGGTGACGTTGTTCGTTGTCAGACAAAAATTTCTAGATGAGATAGTAAATCTGGTTTTCCAAAGAGGCATCAATCTCTCTATGCATCTCACTATGTGCGGATGTACCTTCAAGCTTTCCAACAGACAGATGATAAGTCTATGAGAGGTTGAATCGAAAGCTTTCCGGTAGTCAATCCAGCCCATTGACAGGACGCGCTGATGGGATGCAGCGTATTTACAGACACACCTGTTAATTAGCAAGTTCTCTCGACAGCCTGCTACACCTTTTTCCGAGCCTGGCTGTTTGTACATCTCTCGCCATACAGGTTCAGTTCGTCAAACAATCCTGTTGTTTAGGTCAGCTGTAAGGATTTTATACAGTGTGTTCAAACAAGTTATTGGCCTGTAATTCTGTGGGTTGGACAAGTTGCCTTTTTTCGGCATGAATACAGTGCGTCCTAACACCAGCCACTGCGGAATGGGCGTCTCCGACTTTGAATATGAGGTGAATATGCGGTCCAAATGTTGGTGTGTAAAAGTAAACTTCTTCCACCAAAAGTTCTTGATACAATCTGGTCCAGCAGGGGCAAAGTTCTTCGTGCCTCTGAGTGCTTTTTTCACCTCTTTGGCAGTGACTGATGGACATTCCTCCTCAGATTTTATGAGGTTGTCCCAAAACTCCTTGAAGCGGATGATATTTTCAGTATGTTCTTTCAACTCTAGTGTTTTCGGGATCTTGTACACCTCTCTCCAAAAAGTCTCTACCTCCTTGGGCTTTGGTGGATTTTTTGCAAAAACAGGAAGATCGCTGAAGAGGCGCGATGGGTCAGCGAGAAACTGTTGATTCTCCCTGATCCATCTCTTCCTCTTCTGTATTCTCCTCCTTGCGTCAGATAAAAGCCGTATTTTGTCAACAATATGCTGCTTGATTGTCAGCAGCTTTGACTTGTTGATTGTATGATTCAAGATCCTTAGTTCTCGGGCGAACTTTTGAACCCTTTCCGTGAACGGTCTACTAGATGTTATGTGGGCGATCACACATTGAACACGGGAAGCATTCTGTCTTGCCCATCCAATTTTCTTGTTCAATTGTACTGAAATTGCGATCATCTCTCAGAAGGTGCCTACTTTCTGCGGTTGGTCTTAATGTCACTTCTTCATCTTCGTCTGCAGCTTGCTCAAGCAGCGGTTGGGGAGCGCTCCGCGTACATATCCATTCTTCCGGAGGTTTTCGGCTTGATTTCGCAAAGACTGTTGCGAAACGTGCTGAAGCTGTGGGTGTTTTTGGCACCATAGGGTGTGCATACGCGCCATAAAGCCGCCGCGAACAGGGTTAATGCTGGCATCATAGAAGTCTAGCCTATTACAGCATGGCGGCCACTTACCTGCCGTTTACCTTGACACCCTGGTGGAACAAACCGAGTTCGTGGATCGGACTCTTTTGACCCGCGAACAACCTACGAAGCTCGTTGTTTCTTGTTTGCCCTAGGCGCCAGATAGGGATATCCTACTCTGAGCTTCGTTGGACCCGTCCCTGTCAACGGCTGGCATGTGCACGAGCTCAGAAATTGGGACGAGAGGGAAGGGAGGCATTTCGGAGCGAGAGAGAACACTGTGAATCAATTATAAAATGACAAGTTCTTGATATATTTTAAACCAAAATACTACTCCATCACATTTAACTTACAGAAATTACTCAAAATGGCCGCCTGAGATACCCAGCTTAACCGCGACGCCATGCGGCATCCATTGTCGTGTGCTCTCGCGCTGACTCCTGGGCAACGCTCGATCACGTCAATCTAAAGTCGTACTTTGCAGATTGAACGTTCCGCCTGTTACTCCGTGGCGAGAAGAGCTCGGGTACCACAACTAATAAGCCAAAAAAAAAGTCACTCGATGCACACGCAGTTCCACGCGTTCGTCCGCCATCGGACCAAGTCCATTTTATCCGCTCTGTCCATTTTAGTTATCTTCAAATTCAATAAAGCCTCAGCTTTTCGCCACCAATTCGGTCTTCCGGTCTTAGCCCACACTACCGTCAAGCCCTGTACAATATCAACTGACTCGTTTCCGTCTGCTCCATCGTCATCTGTTCTTTGTCCTCCTCATCGGCATCTCTTGGATCTTCGTCCTCGGACTATTTCACTCGACACTGACTCCCTACATTACAAGCCCGTTGCCGCTCCATATTTTTATAATTAAAATATAAATCGGGTTCCTCCGCGCGCCAGGTAAACTTTAATATAAATCAAATTACTTGATCTAGTTAATTATCTAAGTTAGGGGTGTTAGCTTGAGGGTAGCTCATCTAGTCACGTTCGCGTGACTTTACCAGGTTAGGTACCCACTCAAAAAGTCAAAGTTGTCCGATCTCAGTTAAGGTTGAGCAAAAAAAGTGCTATTGGATAGTACTTTATGTGGAAAAAATTTTGTCATTTGCATAACTATTTACCGTGGGGGAAGGGGTGAATTTTGTTCTCCGAAATATCGCACATTAACCATTCCAGTTCCACAATGCATTGTGAAACAATGCAAGGCGAAGAGAAACTGAATGGTTAATGTGTGATATCTCGGAGAAAAAAAATCGGCTCACGATGATCAAAAATGGAAATGGAAGATAAGAACGAGTACTAAACGATGGCGACAGAAGTTTTTAGAGAAAAAAAAATTGCTGATCGTGTTACATTGCCTCAAATATGGCTAAAAATAGCCATTTTTGAACTTTCAGGTTAGGATATCTCAAAAACCTGACGCATAGTACAAATTTGGATAATGGATTCGGTTTTAGGATACCAAAATCCTTCGGGAGACTTCAATTGAAGAAATTCTCCTCAGCCACGGAATGCAACTACTTCCCGAAAGAGAAGAAACAAAAATCAGAAAACAAAGTAGAAACAACTGTCACTAAAAAAACGAAAGGCGGAAACAAAGGCAGATAGAAGACCAGACATCAGCATAAAAAAATATCCGAGCTTTAATTTTACTTAATCCATAAAACCACTTTTTCGACCGCGAGGCTCTAGCGCCAGCGTCATGCGCGTATCGGAGTACTCAACGCTCATTTTCATAAATTAAAAATTTGAATCCCGCTTTCTAATCTACATAGTCTTGAAGCAAAACAAATAGCAAAACCAATAGAAAGGGCGTGAAAAAACCCTATCGAATCTGTACTAGACGAAATTTTTTTCATCACTATTAGAAGAGTTAAAAATCGCCGAAATAAACAATATCCACGAAAATCCCAAAACTTTTACCCCTTCCCCCTCGGCCAATGCTTATTTGAATGACCAAATTTTTTTCCCATAAACTACTATCCAATAGCACGTCACTTTGCCTAAGTTTAACTTAGATCGGACAACTTTGACTTTTGAGTGAGGACATTTGAGAAATAACGCCCCATATATATACCTTAGGGTTAGAAACACCCACGTAACAATCATAAATACACAAGAACTCCAATATTAGGCCAGCTTCGGGTGTTGCCTCAAGGTGACCGTGGCACTAAATTCGTCGCAAAATGAATGGTGCGGGGTGGCCACGCATTGTTGACACTGCTTCTGTGCTAAGAAACTGCACGGGCCAGCAGTTCTAGAAAGAACTAAATCAGAGGGCCCTATATTGAAGTTCTTGTGTATTTCATATCAAATTTTAGTAAATTTTAACAACATGAAAATGTTTAAACTATTCTTTTGACTATTCTTATAAAGTTCTTTTCATAATACTTTAACTGTCAACAACTTTAACTTTAGATTTTTGTAGTATTTACTTGAATTTTTGACCTAAATTTTTGACATCGCAACTGCTATTTTTTGTATCATTTCTTTAACACAAAAAATTATTTAATTGAAATGATACTTAAAAGAATAATGAATCCCAACTAAAAATACATCATTTAAAAAGTTATACTTCACTCATAAACATAAGTTTAAAAATAATGGATTTAATGTTTTCACGATTATTCATTATGATAAATTAAAATTTTAAAGCTTTGACTTGATTGGCCACTCAGGTTCGACCAGTTTCCACTTTATCAATCCAAGGGGATTGCGACAATTCAGAACGACAGTAATTTTATATGAGAATTATTTATTATAATATGAGAGTAGAAAGGAGTTACAGTACAATTAATAAGTAAAAACATACGCTGCCTTTCAGTCCGAAAGGATGTAACATTGGCCAATTTATGGTTGGCAGGAATCGAGGGGATAAATTTTATTTAAATTAGTTTGAATCGAGTGAATGTCCCTAGCTGCAAACTCTTCCATATAGAATCCCACTTTTGCACCTTGAAAATTAAATCATCCAAAAGAGAAATTATTTTTCTGTTTTTATCCTTAATAGCGCTGTCGCAAATTAAACACCTTTCATGAATATTCGTGCATTCATGAAAGTGATAGTTTAAATTGCTTTTAATGGAGCCTGTTCAACAACTCAAGTCCAATGACACCGACTGGATTGAGCGTTGGGAGGAGATTAAAAGTTGCCCTTACCACCATATTTTGAAAAATCACCCTTAAGGAAACCCTAGGAAGCAGGACAAGGTTATTGTTTGCATCAGTATACGTAACGATGCTCTTTAGAATACGCAAGTTTTAGAAGCGGAAGTAATTGGCAGCTAAGAATTCCCTTGATATAAAATTTTCTTGTTACCTTAATTCCACAAATGCCAAGGATTCAATATAATTTAACGCGACCCCGTTAATGTTCATGTTTTCCATCCATAAACTAACCAATATTTTATTAAAAATTCGTTGAAGCGGTGGGTTCACTCAAGCGCGAACAGGAATTGCGTACGCTAGCTCGTTGGGTTTTCTTGGCTCATTCTTTTCTTTTTCTTCAGCGAATTCACGCGGTGACCTGTAAACCTAATTATCTAAGCTGTTTGCCCTCTTGAATATCCAGGAGTTTTTGTTTTTCTTTGATTTTATGCTTTGCTCTGCTCTCAAGTACGTTCTAAATCACGCGTCATTCTAATCCATCAATGTGCAATGACAAAATTAGAAATCTACTTGGTTTTCCTAGCTCTCAATTTTGAATTTTAAAAGTCAACGTGAGTTTAAGACTCGCGGATAATTTGATTCAAACTTTTGAAATGTCTAATCAAATGACGATTAGTCAAACTTTTACTTTCTTCCTCTTTTGTTTCTTTTTTATTTTAGATAGTAGGTACTATGACATGCAAACATTTTGTGTGAATACTAATTTTATATTTTAATCAAAAAATTGCGAAAGGCAACACAAAAATTGTGCTCGTGGCGCGCCTGCTTGTTTTCTAGTCCTATAATAAAAATCGTAATATTATTTCTTACAGGAGAAGTGGCCGGACCATTAGAAATAACACATCGGAGTCAACTGTCGTCACTTCTTGTGGGCCAAATATTCGAATATAGTAACCTTCTATGGATAATGCGTCCTAATAATCATCCTGAAGAAGCGAATGCAGATGTGAGGAGGGTTTACCAAAGGATAAGGGAGAGGTACCAGCCCACCGACCAAAGTAAAAGTTCTTACAATAAATCTGAGCACGAAAAGAACTTAAATAATAAATTTTCTAACTCAATTTTTATGAAACAATGTTATATATAATTTTACAAATCTGAAATTAGTATATACACAAAAAACATATTTTTTTGTCTACAATTGTTGTGATTCGATATTTGAGAGTTAAACTACCAACGGACCGCATTGGACCACTTAAGGTGTTCGCACAAGAAAATCTGTTGCAGTGCGCTGGAGACGTCTCACGGACGTGCCGTCCGCGCACGAACACATAACGCCAACCAATCGCTTGCAACCTGCCGTGCTGCTATGATCCGTGGCAGCACTTACTCAAGTGCGCTGCGAACTAGTGTAAGTAGCGACATACTTGTGTGCGTCACCGCTCGGACCGCAGCAGCACGACAGGTTGCACGCGATTGGTTGGCTTTATGAGTTCGTGCGCGGACGGCACGTCCGTGAGACGTCTCCAGCGCACTGCAGCGGATTTTCTTGTGCGAACACCTTTAATCCGATGGCTTATAGAAAATTAGCCTTGACCTTAAAAGGTGAGAGACGAAAGAAATAAGAAATAGAAGGAAAGGGATTTGGTTGGTTGCCTTCTCATTTTTCTTTCCTCTTTTTTATTTTTGTCCAAAGAAACAAAAATTTTTGTTTTCAGGAATTGCAATAGGAGCATTTTGTGGTGGTTGTCCAAATTTGATCGTTGGATTCTTATTTTATTTTGAGGAATTCTGTACATTAACTTGAGTATTGGATGTTGAATAGGATTTTGAATTTGATTTTACTCTAAGTTCAAATTCTTAAATTTCTAATAATATTTTTCACTAAAATTTTTAGGGTTTCAATTCGGCACTGATCCCGAAAGCAATTTTTACCTCTTTTGAATTGAAAAATTTATTTTCGAAAACGTTTTTAATCTCTTTTGTGAAAATTTAAAAATGTAAGTTAGGCCGATATGCCATGCTACCTTTCAAATGTCAGAAATATTCATTCCAAACAGAAAACTGAAAATAATTTTTTTTTAAATTAATCATTTACAAACACGAAACAATACAATATATTGAATAACTTCTTATTTTAAACGATTGAACTTGTACACTGTGAAATTAGGAGCCTCAAATTAGGAGGCTCAGATGTTGATTAGATTTCTTTTGAAAATTAAAGAATGTAAAATTCTAAGCTCTCAAAATTGAATTATTTTAAATACGATCTGATTGAAATACATAATTTTCAATAGGACAGATACACAATTAAACGATTCCAAACGTTCTTTAAAAGTGGGCAATTTTTAAATTTACAATCTAGATTTATAATTGTTTAACTTGCGATTAGCATAAACTGCTTACTGCTTAATTATGCAGTTTTAATTTAGTTTTTCGAACACTAAAAAACTGTACAAGTTTTAAAGATTAACTAAAAATTGTCTGATTGCGAAGATCTTAATTCACAATTGCTCAAATTTCAAGAATTTGTATTGAAAATTAATAAATAAGTGAATGTTTAATACTAAAACTTTTAATTTGAAACTCTTTGACTATGCAGATTTTAAGAAACACAAACACTAAAATTTCTAAAAATTTGAGTCGTTTGAATTGTAATTACCAGGCTAAAACTTAACGTTGATAATTTAGCTTTCAGAAATTAAAAATCGATATTCTAATATTTAATCATCAATCATTATAGAAATAGTTTAACTTTTATTATTTAAGTTTTGAATAGCTTAATTCTGAGCACTTTTTTCAGAATTTTTATTCATACTTGAAGACCTGAGCAATTTATGAAGCTTCAATTACAATTATTTCTACTAGTATCATTTATAACTGCAAATAATTGTTTAAATATTACGGATTTCAATTCAGAAATTCAATTTGAAAATAAGCGATTAAATATCAAGAGAGTCGAGAATAAAAATATCTGAATTAATGCTTTTAAAATTATCAAAGTACTGCTGCAAGTAAAGTGAAAAAAATATTTTTTTCGATGCGAAAATATCAGAATTGTATATTTCTTAACATACTGTATTTATAGAAATACCAATTGCAAATTTGTATAATTTTTTTAATTTTTTTAATCACATGGAACCAGGGGATTCAGAAAAAATAACAAAATATAATTTATTGTTCAATTATTAGTAGACTCACAGATAAGTACAATTGAAGGGCCGGATAATATAACTCGCCGAGCGCTCGAAATGACGTAAAACGATTGTCCAACTTGATAAAAAATGGAAATCGCAAATTTCCAGTAACAAAAAATATTACTCGACGATCCGATGAAAAATGTAGGAGCTACGGATTTTTATCAGCGCACGAGGCCGGAGAATCCTGGCGCTTGCGGCATTTGCCTAAGGTGAAAGTTTTGCAGACACGTGATCTGTTAATTATAGCGCATAGTTATTGTTGACAATTGATTCAACGATATTTTCACCCATTTGCAAGCGTTTTGCGAACTATTATACCCGAAAATTCATTACTGCAATCCGCAAATTGTCGATTCAAAAGTTGCGCTGGCTCGCATGCTCCGATAAACAATTGAAAGGCGTCCACAGCTTGTGTTTTGTTTTTACTACATTGTTGCTTTTTCACAGTATAGGGGCTGTCCATAAATTACGTAACGCTAAAATTTCAAAATTTCATGACCTGCCTGTCTGTCAGTAACGCTACCGTAACAATCGAACTCTATCCTGTCTGTCTGTTTAAAGTAACGTAACGACCTCTCGAAAAATGAAAAAACTGGACAGAATATAATAACCTATTGCTATGATTTGGTTTTTCATATTTATTTAGTTTAACCACTATAAGCCAAATAATACAATATCATACTATTCTATTGTTAGGATTAAAAATACTCTGAATAGATTTTTTGTATTCTCAAATATAAGTAAGTATTACAGTTTTTTTTCATTGATGATTCATTTTCATTACAAGAATTGTTTTTAATTCCAATTTTGAATTGCGCGCCAACTGCGGCCAACCAGTGCGCGGCCCGAACGCAAGCGCAGTAGCAAAAGGCGCCAACATTGGCATCACTGATCAAGACTGAAGCAGAGTAAAGCAAGCCAGAGTATAGCATGAGCTCTTCGAGCCTTGTTTTAATAATTGTACGTTGAGTCATTGATAACATTTTCGAGAAAGTTTCGAACAAGACTTCGGTTAGGGAGCCTTTGAGATCGTAACACCAACAAAGATATCGATGCTACGTTAGTATCGGGTACGACGGATAAGCGAGAACGTGAACCGAGTCACGCAGACAGACCACGCTAAAGTAATATTTCAAATCGCTAATTTTAATTTTGAAAAACGTTACGTTACATTCTACAAAATCCTCTCTGTGTCTCTGTAACGCTACCATAACAAAAGTCACGGAGCCTGTCTGCCTAATATAGCGTTACGTAATTTATGGACAGCCCCATATCGCGTAGTATATTTTGATGATATTTCAAGACACGTTGAGAAATGTCGGGCGTGAAAACTTATCAAAACAGAGCTCCTACAATTTTCATCGGATCGATGTCAAATTTGGCCCAAAACTTGGCCAAATGTTGACGACCATGGAGATATGTTTCTTTTTGGTGAGACGCCTGAAATGATAAAGCAACAGCGTAGTAAAAACAAAACACAAGCTGTGGACGCCTTTCAATTGTTTATCGGAGCATGCGAGCCAGCGCAACTTTTGAATCGACAATTTGCGGATTGCAGTAATGAATTTTCGGGTATAATAGTTCGCAAAACGCTTGCAAATGGGTGAAAATATCGTTGAATCAATTGTCAACAATAACTATGCGCTATAATTAACAGATCACGTGTCTGCAAAGCTTTCACCTTAGGCAAATGCCGCAAGCGCCAGGATTCTCCGGCCTCGTGCGCTGATAAAAATCCGTAGCTCCTACATTTTTCATCGGATCGATGTCAAAATTGGCCTAAACCTTGGCCAAATGTTGACAACCATGGAGTTTGAGTTTTATTAAACGTTGATTTTATTCCGTTTATTCGGGCGAAAAAAAATTAGTTTTCATTTTTTATTTTCAAAACTAGTTATTTTGCAAAAAAATGCCTAATGAGAGGAAAATGCGCCTTGACAAACCGCGTCGATTAATATATATTTTTTTTATGGAAATTTGCGATTTCCATTTTTTATCAAGTTGGACAATAGTTTTACGTCATTTCGAGCGCTCGGCGAGTTATATTATCCGGCCCTTAAATTTAGTAGTTCGGAGTAAAGGAATTTTGTATCGTTACAATAACTCGTAACTATATTTTTTAACAGGGGCATATGTAATAGAGCCAATCGAGTTCCGGTATAATGATTTTGTGGTGCGTAAAGTAGGAACAGAATGGCAACACGTTGCAGTGGTTATTGAGATTGGCAACGAGCTGAAGATGGTTACTCCAGCTACAATGTACGATGGTAATTTAAACACTAAGTCATAATTTAAAATAGTATGTTGCATTACAAAGGATGAAACACAGCGATTGCAACGAGTGTGAAGTTTGCTGCCCGAGCAAAGCGATGGCTGCGTTCACACGAGTTTCTAGTGAAACTTTGAGTTTCGATACCTGTAGAGCGGGTTGAAATACGGTGTTTGCATCTCTAGGGTCTAGAAAGACTAGTTTTTTTCATGAGTATGGAGTGTTTTACGCAGGCGCGGATCCAGAGAAGGGCTTTGGAGGGGGGGGCGGCATCCAAAAATTCTGATTCCCCCTTCTCTCTCAAGGGGGCGGTTAGTAATAATTTTAAAGTTATTTCTTCGCTTTGAATTTTTATTATAAACTATGTAATTATATTAATCATGAATGTTATTGACATAATTAACAAATGTTCAAATAGAAACTATGTTTTTATATTTACAAGTCTTGTATGCCAAAAGATTACTTTTAAACAGAAAAATTTGGTGTCTATTTCCACTCTTGTTTTTATGTTATGTTTTTAAATTGAACACTTTTTAAATTAGAAGTTGAATTATTTCAGTTTTAAATCGTTGCAAATGAATAATTGTTCAACTGTTATTTATACATCAAAATTTGTTTTGGAATCCTTTGAAACATTCTCTTAAAACTATATTTTTTTACTAACAAATCACTTTAACTTTCCTCAGGAACATCTTATTTTACATTTTTTGGAATCTTCACAAATTTTATATTATTTTTGAAAAATTTTCAAAACTTCTGAATATCTTTTTAAATTATTCGATTCAATTTTTCAAGGAATTTTAATCAATTTTTTATTTATTTTGAATCCTCTTAAAATGCTTTTATATTTTTCGTTTGAAATCTTCAAAAATCTACATTTTGTTTTACATATTTTTAAGTTTTAAATTAGTTCTAATTTTGTTCAAAACTTCTAAATATCTTTTAAACTTATAACAATTTTTTCCAAATTTATAACTGTTTAATTTTTATTTATTCATCAAAATTTTCTTTTATTTTGAAATATTATTAAATTTTCTATTAAAATTAATTTAAAAAAAAAATCATTAAAAATTTTCCCAGGAATCCTAAGACAATTTTTATATTATCTTAGAACCTTTCAAAATCCTTAAAAGCTTCAAAATTTTATTTAAAAACTTCTACATATCTCCTCAACGTACTCGAATTTTTTCTAAATGAATACATTTTTATCTGTATTTACACATCAAAATTCAACATTTTCACTTACAAATAAAATTTGTTTGAATTAGAACAATTAAAATTAATATTCTAATGTTCAAAGTTCAAGTTTAGCTCTCCGAAATTTTAACGATTCAAGCCTTTCTGTTTCAAACAATTCAGTTTCAAATTGTTTAGTTGTGAATATTTAATTTTTCATTTTTCATTTCTAATGAACAGTTAAAAATTGCTGTCTATTAAAAAATTGTTCTTTTTGTTGGTTAAAAATTTTCAAATTGAATTCGTTCAAAATGGTATATTTTAGACTGAAACAACAGATAGTTTATAAAGTTTGAATCGGAAGTTTACATTTGATTAGTAACTACTAAGGCTTTGGAATTGGAACAGTTCAAATTTTAACGTAAAAATCTGTAAATTGTTTAATTTTAACAGATTCAGAATCGCCCTATAAAATCAATCAATTATTGTTCAATTTCAAATACACGAATTACAGTCCAATTTTTAAAATCTGTAATTAAAAAACTGCATTTTAAAATTCTTTTTATTGAAAATGTACCCTTAAAAATTAAAATCTAAAATGGAAAATTTTGATAGTAAAAGATTTCAGAATTACACATTGTAAACTGAATGATTTCATAATTGAAAAAGTTATCAATTCAACTTAGCATTCAAAAAAAAGTTGAAATAAAACTTATTTTGAATTGCATTATATATCTTGTGATATGAAACATGTGATATTTCAAGTGATTGGATAGATTTTTTTTCTAAAAACTTGTAAAAATCCAGGTCAAAAAATAAATAACTGTCATTTCCCGGTCAAGCGGCCACCCTGAATTATGATATTTCAAAATATAATTATGCTTCTTGAATGATAATACGTATTTCGTGCTTGGTGGCTTAACAATTTTTCTTCAAAGAAACAATTAAAGTAATATATAGTTCAATAATTCTGACATTGATGTCTTTTTTAAATTTCTATTCAATACAGTAAACACACTTTAATGTTTTCAAAAATATTGATAAATTCCAAAATAGTAAGCTTTCTCCGAAGTTTTTTGCGTCTTTTTAAAAGTATTTTTAGACTTTTACGTTATTAATATTTTTTAATTGAACTAATTTTTCCATTTTCAAAATGCACTATCTTCTGATTTTTAAGCCTTTTTTTTATTTATGCAATTACTAGTTGATTTTCGCATTTCTTTATTCCTTGGTGTCAGCTTGAACTTTTGGTAACATAAAGGCAAACATTTTCTTTTTATAATAAAGCCAAGAATGAAGAAATTCGGAAAAATTTATCTTTTGTTCTTTTTCAGAAATAAAAACATTGAACTCCATATTATTCTTGAATTTTGTTCGAAAAACATCAGATCAATGTTTATTTAAGTCCGCACGTATATACTGAAATATGAGATAATTGGACGTATGTTCGATATCAAGCATACCTTCCACTTAATTTCAATATTAAATTTCTAATAAAATAAAGTCGTATTAAAATAGCCAGAATGCAGAGATAAAATATTGTGACCAAAACAATCCTAAAAGTCCACTCGCAAAACGTAAACACATTTCTCGCAAATCTAGCAATCAGCTGAGGGTACAGTCCCATGGAGGACATGGTATGGTAGATGAGTAGAATAGTGGAATAGTTTTGACCAATCAGGTTATTGCAAATACTCTGACAACCACATCATTGGTCAAAACTATTCCACTAATCTACTACCATGGGACTGAAAGATCAGTCCCATGGTATCCATGAGAGAATTCGAAACCCTGATTGGCTGCGAGAATTACATAGTTATGGGACTCTACATTCGCAAGAGTTGTCACAACGTTGGTTGTAACATTGATATATGTATATAGTGAAGTTCAATTATCTGATTTGAAAAATTCGAGTTTGGGCTTTTTTTTGGGGGGCGGGGGGCAAGCCGCCGTGGCCCCCCCTCTGGATCCGACTATTTACACGTAGTAAAGTGCCTACACGGAGAGAAATCTGTTGCGAGTATCGCATCGGACGCTATTGCTCTTGTCGCAAGCGAGTGTTCGATGCAGATAATGTAAAAGAAGATTGCAATCATCGGTCGGTAACCGTGCTGCCTTATTACCAAAGTGTCCAATGCGAAAAGGGCATGCGCACTGACGCGCTGAACGCACCAATACTTCCATGCTGAAAACGTACGGAGTAGTCGGTGCGAAAATAGTACTGGTCCCGAACGATTTTAAGATTTTCGGACTGCGCATGCTTGCGGTTACCATAGGCAACAAGTAGACGCGTTCAGTGTTGTTGTTTGTGGTTGATTCTCGTGGACGAACGATTATGGTCAGTGATTTTTCGTGATGTCAGTACAGTGTTTTTATGTGAAAAAATTTGTGTTATTGTGAAAGCAAGTGAAAATTATCAACTGTTGCTTGTATGACATCTCAATAATAAGGTAGGAGACTGTATACATATATATGTTCGCTTGTCGCCTATGGTAACCGCAAGCATGCGCAGTTCGAAAATATTAAAATCGCTCGGGACCCGTACGATTTCCGCACGGACTACTCCGTGCGTTTTCAGTATGGTAGTATTGGTGCGTTCAGCCCATCGGTGTGCATGCCTTCTTAGCATCGCTTTTGGGCGTTATTCCAACTAGAGATTCTCATACCGGAATTGCACGAATCGAGGCGATTTTAGTATGGCACACGTGCTACACTTTCCGCATAGTACGTTCCCATGCAATACTCGCAACAGATTTCTCTCCGTGTAGAAGTTCTACATTGGCAAAAATGGTTTAGCTGGATTTCGTTTCCTAAGAAAATAGAGCTGTATAGTAGCTCTAGCTAAATTTTGCCATCTAGAAATTATCTAGATGAATTATCTAATTTCTAGACGGCAAAATTAAGTTAAAACAGCTACATATCTAGGAAACACAGCTATATTTTCTTAGACGACGAAATCCAGCTAAACGTCTAGCTGGGACAGCTAAATCATGTTTTTCAGTGTAAGCTAACGATTTTTTAAATCCTCTGACAGAATTATTGACTCTATTTTTGTTACACAATCAGCGCGCCCTACACTATTTCATGCTGAAGCAGGTGATAGAGCGGGCCGTGCAGAATTTCTACCTTCAGGACTTCTTGGAGAAGTTCAATGGATTTCAATATATTGGGATAATATGTGGCTCCCAATGCTTTTGGTCCCTCCAGAAATCGTAGGTAATGCAAAGACTAAAATAAAATCTAAAACAAAGATACTGTAGATCTGTGCCTGGAATGTCCAGATTTTTTTAATAAGCATTTCTTTGGGGCTCCAAAAATAGTTTTGATGCCAGGTTAATTGAATATGACTTTTCTCATACATAAAACCACATGTTAATATTTAAATTCTTTCAAAATATTGAGATTTAACTTTATAAGACCAACATCAAATTTTTGGGTGGCAATTTATTACGTACCTGTTAATGGTGAAAATAATAAACTTTAATATTTTTTCTTACAGCAAGAGTATAATAGTTTCGAAAGGATTTGGCTCCTCCTACGGGTTTTTTCCACGTGTGGGTTTTTCCTGTCGGGTTGCACTGAAGCACAATCGTATGGAGGTGCAGGCAAATGCGGGAGCTTGTAAAAATAATGTTGTTGAATAAATTTTATTTCTTCTATTCCTAAGTTGACTTATTCCAGAACCCTTCACCTCGTCTAAATCCAACTTCTTTCGATCGCCGATGTAAAAATATTTCGTCTAGGGTTTATTTTCGAGATATTCAAGTCTAGTTCCGTCTCATGAGCCAGATTTCATTCCATTGCAATTTTGTGAAATTTGTAGTGTTTGGAAAATTAAATTAAATCCTACGTAGTCAAAATATATCAAATGTTCAATTCAAAATTTTAAATTAAAACGTTCAATTAAAAAATTTTCTTCTTTGAAAGAAAGTTTAGAATCGTTCAGTTTTTAGATCCGTCCGAATTGGAAGTATTTTGTTTAAAACGTTTTTAGAATAATTTAATTTTGAGGCTTCAGTATTTGAAATTCTTTTATTTTGAACAGAAAATGTACATATTTTTATTTCAAAATATAATTTAGTCGCTTTAAATGACACTTGATATTCTAAGAAACTACTTTCTTTTTTAAATTCATACGATCTAAATTAAAAGTTCTGAAATTTCAATAGATTTGAGTTTAGAAATTTATAAAAATTTGAAATTCACCGTTGAGCCATTATGACTACTGAAAAGCCAAAAATATGAAATTTATTATTAATTACAAATTCTTTAAGTTTTAAGTTTATAAGTATTCAATTTTGGACATTTACAATTTTTTTCAAATGTCAGTTTGGAATGATTAGATAAGAAAAATATAACTTTTTGTTTAAGTAATATCGCATTTTTGAGTCTTTTGAATAAAATGTATTTTCTAATCTTCTAGGCTTTGAATTTGGTTTTATTTTATTTTTCTTCTTGCCTGTTTCAAATGCAAAACCGTCCATTTCTATTACGAATAATGACGCCAAAAAACTATTTAAAAAACTGGACGTTCGTCATTGAATTTTAAATTATCTATAGATCATTTTCATTATAATTTTCAAATCTTTCTTGCGCATTTAAACTCTTAAAAAAATTAACTTTATTTACGAATAATAACACCAGCCCCCTTGCAAGTGGAAAATGAATAGTCTAATCTTCTAGGCTTTGCTTTCTCATCGATTTAATTTCGAGAATTGTTGCTGCACAGGAAACAAATATTTCTTGATGATAATTCCTGCATATTGTTAGAAGCGTTTCAAATAGTGACGAAAAATTCTATAGATCAATAACTTCACGAGTAAGAAATGTTACTTTGAACGTCTGCTTAGCAAGCGCAAAATGAAAAATCCCCACGAAACCGTTATTGCGGTGTGTTAAAACTTCATTTCATAGATGTCTGATTATTTATTCATGCCAATCGACGCTGCCGCCATCATTTGGTAATCAAAATAAACAGTAAATAATCAAGGATGCAATCATACAGTCCGAAAAAAAGAATGACTAGGACAATGAGTAGAAAAGATGAAACCGTGATTATCCCTGATAGTTTACATGATGGCAGTGAAGATGAAGGTATTTTTTTTTGTTATTGATGGAAAGACTTTTTTTTCTGTCGGGGGGCTCCACCCCCAACCCCCTGTCACTCGCTTCACCACCTCTTGTTACGCACTTGTTAAAAAAATGATATGAGCAACGAGTGAAGGGCCACTGATTGCTCATTCTCCTTGCTAAATATATCATTTTATGGTTCTTCTGTGCATGTGCATTCATTGTAATTGATTCTTAGTTTATACAAGTTATTTTTTGAGAGATAAAAAAGATTTAGTTTAGAATATCATTTTTTTCACATCTCTTCTGCGCACATTTTTTTTGTTGAAATAAAAAAATTTTGAATCAGCTTGAAGAGCCTCTGCAGGATATAATTGACACTGACTTAAAGGGAAGATCGTCCAAACTAGATGAAAATTGTGACCTGAAAACTCATTCGTCTTCAAAAAATCAGTTTTGTTTCAGTGTGCGCTATCTCTCGGTGACAGAATTACAATACTACTAGAAAATTTTAATAATCTTTAAAAAGTGTCTTCTTTCATAGTAAACTTTTGTAATCAAATACTAATACGTTCTTCACGTATTCAATATATGGCTTTTTAATTGCACCTTATGGCATATGGATCAAATAATACATCGATCAAAAAATTCTGCGTCATTGCTGATGCTGCCATGTTCATTCATTATTGGCCACTACAAGAAGCTTCCTGCACTGTGTCTAGTCCTTATATTTCCTATAGATAAAATCTAGTAATTTTATGGAGAAAGATTTCGTGTGAGTCATAAGTAAGTCATAGGGTGACCTCTATATATTTAAAATTAAAACTAACAGAAGTAAAAAAGTGGATTTCTCATTTTATCGATCGCCGATAACTATTTCGATTTATTTATTTTTACTACTACTTTCAGTGTAAGTAGTTATTGAAGATATTATATCTTTGGTTGCTATAGCTGACTGTCTCCATACACGTCGTAAAATGATATGCGCGTTACATTTCGGTCGATATTATTGTATGTACTATACACTATATTCTACTCGATTAGATTAGATGAATGACAAAATTGTCTCAGTCCGTGTCGCCACCGCAGTGATATATTATAAAGTACAATCTTTCTTAATTCTCAAACTTGAACAAATATGAAGTAAAAATTACTTGAATTTTTAATTAAAACTCATAGTTCCATGCTTCTTATTTTCTGCACTGATTGATTAATTATTTTTTAAAAGTGTTTGTTACGTTGTGAAATGACTATATATGAATTAAATTCTCAGAATGATATGTACATATAATTATATTTTAATTTTTTTCTTTAATTAGTCTTAAAGGTTATTATTTGATTAAATGTATAGAAATGGAAATTTCGAACAAAAAACATGTATATATAATGTAAAAATTACTTGAATGTACCAATGAAAATAATTGTTTAATGCTTTTTATATTGTGAACTGATTAATTAATTATTATTAACTGCTTCTATTAAAACTTACATATTCTGGAATTAGTTTAAAAGGTTATTGATAATTCATATCGTGAGAAATGAGAGTTCAAATAAGAAAAACAAACATAAAGTAGAAATTATTTGAATTTTTCAATGAAAATAATAGTTTCATGCTTTTTATGTTGTATACCATTAAGCCATTTCCCTTTCAGGGTAAGCGTGACACTACCCGATTCGGGTAGTGTTTCTAGGTGGATAGTTTTTCTTGTAGTTATAAATAACCACAAGTTTGGGCTCACCACACCCATAATATGCCAACAGCACACAGTATTCTCGAATGGTCACCCATCCAAGTACTAACCGCGTCCAACGCTGCTTAACTTCAGTGATCTGACGAGAACTGATTTTTTTAGCGTGGCATGGCCGTTGTAAACAGTTTAATTAATTATTGGTCGATTGATTTTGTTAAAAAGTTCAAATTGAATAATGATTGAATTTAAATTTTTCTTCAATTAAGTAACATAAATTGTTTGTTCACTTGAATGTTATGTACTTGAATATGGGCTATTATTTTTTTAATAAAAGTTTATTTTTTCTTTAAAATGCCTTCATTGCAATTATACATATAATCTTTTCAAATGCTGGTGACGTTGTGAAATGACTATATCTGAATTCAATTTTCAAAATTATATGTACATATATTTTAGTTTTTTTGTTAATTAGAGATATATGATGTAAAAATTATATGAATGCTTCAATGAAAATAATTGTGTAATGCTTTTTATGTTATGAACTAAAAAATTAATTATCAAATGATTCTATTGAAACTTACATTTTCTGGAATTAGTTTAAAAGGTTATTAATAAATCAAATATTCAGAAATGAAAGTTCAAATTTTAAAAGTATATATAAATTAAAAATTATGTTAATGTTTTAATGAATCTTATAGTTTAATACTTCTTATTTTTTGAACTGATTGATTATTTTTCATCTGATTAATTTTTTTCAAAATATTAAATTACATGAAGATTGATTTTGATTTGTTTCAATTAAGTACAGAAATTTATTATTTACTGTAAGATTAAGTATTTGAATATTGGCTATAATTTGTATAATAAAAGTTTATTTACATTTAAAATACCTATATTCCAATTACGTAATTTCTGCCAATGTTGGTGATGTTGCGAAATGATTATTTAAATTTAATTTTCAAAATTATATGTATATATGTATTAATTTTTCCTCAAATTACTAAAAAAGGTTAACAATAAATCAAATTTTCAGAAATGAAAGTGAAAATTTAAAAAAAAATGTACAATAAAAAATTGTTTGAATGCCTGAATGAAAATTATATTTTAATTTTTTTTATGTTGTGAACAGATTAATTAATTATTAACTGATTAATTTTCTTCACAATATTAAATTAAGTGAATATTAAATTTTGATTTGTTAAAATTAAGTACATAAATTGATTATTTACTTCAAGGCTATGTAATTGAATATTGGCTGAATTTTTTTTAATAAAAGATTATTTATGTTCAAAATACCTCTATTCCAATTGTATAATTTTTGCAAATTTTTATGATGTTGTGAAATACGTACCTGAATTATGCTTTCCATATTATATGTACACATATTTTACTTTTCTATGGAATTAGTTTAAAAGATTATTATTAATTCAAATTTTCAGTAAAATATAAAGTAAAAATTATTCGATTGTTTTATTAAAAATAACTATTTATTGCTTTTTATGTGGCGAAATCATTAATTAATATGTACATATATTTTAATTTGTTATGGAATTAGTTTTGAAGGTCATTAATAAATTAAATGTATAGGAATGCAATTTCAAACAAAAAAATATATACAATGTAAAAATTATTTGAATGTTTCAATGAAAATAATTGTTTAATACTTTTTATGTTGTGAACTGATTAACTAATTATCAACTGATTCTATTCAAACTTACATTTTCTGGAATTAGTTTAAAAGGTTATTAATCAATTAAATTTTCAGATAAAAAAATTAGGTGAAGTGAAAATTATTTGAATGTTTTAATAAAAATTATAGTTGAATGCTACTGATTTTGTAAACTGATTAATTAATTATTAGCTTATTACTTTTCTTCACAATAGTAAATTACATAAAGATTGAACTTTAATTTTTCTCTACTAAGTGACATAAATCGATTATTTATTTTTAAGTTATGTAATTTAATATTGGCTGTAATTTGTATATTAGAAGTTTATTTATATTTGAAATACCCGTATTCCTGTTACATAATTTACAAATTTTTTTTGATCTTGTGAAATGAGTATCTAAATCTAAATTTCAAAGTTATGTGTACAAACGTTTTAATTTTTTTGGAATTTGTTCAGAAGGTTATTATCAATTCAAATTTTCAGAAATGCAATTTTAAATTTAAAAAAATATGTAACATGAAAATTATTTGAATATTTTAATGAAAATAATATTGAATATTATTTTATTAATAATTTTTTCAATTATCATTATACATGTGGGATAGAGGGGTCAAAAGGACCTCGGCCTGCAATCGTATGGATATGAATGAAAGGATCCCTATAAATGGGCTCTCCTAGGTGAGAGGACAAGGATCCCTATAAACGGGCTCTCCTGGTATGCTTGATTACGGTATGGTAGAAGGGTGACAGAGCCTAGTTTACACGGGCCTTCTGGGTCCCTGGGTCGAGGCCCCTCCCGGACCGATTTTCAGTTCTGAAATCGGGACAGGAATGAACTTCGGGCCGCATAGCGTCTAAGAAACAACCCTCCCTTTGTTATGGTGGTTCTCAAGCGGATATTTGAACACTGAGTATCTCACTCAATGTGACCACTCCCCTAAGCCATGGGTGTAGAGCGATCGTGCTCGTGGCACTTTGGCTCCTACGGTTACGAAGGTGTCCTAATGGCCTCTCGGGGACACCGGACGACATCCCCGAGTAAAAAACTGTCTTACCGGTGCATGCGTGGCTCTGCAGGAGCGCACCTTTTATTTCCCTAGCTTCTCGTGGCATCAGTATGGACACGCAAAATACAAAAAACAAAAAAGGAGGAGTAAGGGTGGTGGCGGAGGGGGGAGAGGGGTTGGGCCTTAACGGGTCGGATATAACCCTTTCCCCCTTATCTGTCTCTCCGGCAAGCCAAATTCAGGTGACGGCTGCGTTTGACGGTCCCCCTGGACCAGGCTATGGTAATGGGAGAGGCCAATCACTCCTCCACAAAGAGGAGACGCATCAACGGTTCCCTGAAAAGGAGACTGAAGAGGCAAGCGCAGCAGGTTAGTAGAGTAGCTGCGGAAGCTGGAACGCCGGCAGCTACAGGGCCGGCATCCAGCACTGAGGCCCAGAAGAGAGGTAGGGGCTCAGAGGACACCCCACCGGGGATGGCGAAGACTCTCAAGAGGCACAAGGCGGCCCAGCATCCGACGAACAGAGAGTCGTCGGGAGCTGGACTGACGGCCGCTCAGAGGATTAACCCCCTGACGATGGTGGTCACCGACACCAACTACCCGGACTCGTTGCTCACTACGGAGCAGTAGTAGATTTTCAGGGAGTCTACCTGGAGGGCGCTCGAAAGAGTGTACCAGATCAATGGCCAAGATTCGTGACCTCCTTCTGCAGAGGAGGGGTCTTCGTATTTTTGGCAGCTGAACAAGCGGCTAAGGCTTGGCTACTCAAAGCAGTGGTCGAGACTGACCCAAGGATTTCCGTCCCATCAGCCTAACATTTTTCCTACTAAAAACAGTGGAAAGACTTCTGGATAGATAAGCGGAGCATTAGGAGAGTGGTAGGAGAGAGGTGATCAGGGCGTCCATGATTACACATGGTGTGCCTATTGCAGTCGTGGAATGGACATGCCACATGTTGGCCAACAGGAACCTAACTACGACTAAGTGTGATGCCACTCTATGTGGAACCATTGACTCGGGATGTCCGCAGGGAGGAGTTTTATCGCCCTTGCTGTGGTGCCTAGTAGTGGATGAACTGCTTCATCTACTCTCGAGTCAAAGCCACCACGTTATAGGATATGCGGACGATATACTGGTTATCGTGCGCGGCCAACATCTGGATGCGCTCTTCGGAGTAATGCAGCAAGCACTGATGATAGTGGATTCATGGTGCAAGAAAACTAGATTATCGGTTAATCCGAGTAAGACAGACGCTGTTGCTTTCACCAGAAGGTACAAGTTGGGAACCACGAGTACATTGAAACTTGGAGGAGAACAACTGGAAATCAAAGAGCGAGCTAAATATCTAGGAGTCATTCTGGATAAGAAGCTGTTATGGAACGAGCACCTGAAAAACAAGTGCAAGAAGCTAGTAGCGACTCTATGGCTCTGTAGGAGAGCCATAGGAAAAAGCTGGGGCTTGAAACTGGAGACACTGATGTGGATCTACACAGCGATCTGGCGACCCAGGCTAACCTATGCGGCGGTGGTCTGGTGGAGCAGGATCGAGTCCACTGTGGTGACTCGACTGGAAAGGATCAGGGGTCTGATTCTGAGAGGTGTCACTGGAGCTTCGAAGACGACACCCACGATGGCACTAACAGGTTTAGAGCCCCTCCATCTCACCATCAAGGCCGTGGCTGCGAAGGCGGCCTGGAGGCTAAATCCGGTAAATGACAGAAGGAAAGGGAGGATAGGAAAGTCAATCCGCCTTCGGAGCCACCGGCCCAGATGGGTGAACTGGTGAGGAGTCGCGCGTCCGACGAAGAGCCAGGTCGGACGACGTTCAATGGCGGGAAGACGTAACCTTTAAACTTAACGGAATCGTCAGGCCAGTGGGAGCTTTCGGTGTTCTAGGGTCGTGGGTGTCTGGGTACCCACGACGAACATCAAGGAGGTACCAACCTCCCTCCGGAAAAAGATCTGGTACCCCTGGATGGTACCGAAAGGCGATGCGAGCTATCCCCTCGGCACGCCTCGCTTCCTCCTCCTCTTCGATGCGTCTCGCTGCTTCCTCGAGGCGTCGGATCCTCCTCCTCGAGACGCGGAGGCTCTTCCTCGGCTCTCCTCACCGCCTCCTCGACGGGCCTGACTGCTTCATCTGCTACTAGTCGTGCCGCTTCGGCACGCTGTTCCTCAAATTCCGCCCGACGAACCTCCGCCTCAGCACGCCTCGTGAGTCTCCGGTGCGTCCGTTGGTTAGGACGGGCTTTTCGTCCACTCTCCGACGTACACAAGGTTTAGCTTGGACTGGTAGAGAGGAAACAGGTGTAGGTGGACACCCGCGGAACTGACGAAAAAATACCGACTCTCCCGATTCGATTTCGTCGTCCTTGCTCCCGCCTCAAGAATGAAAGGCCAACCAGGTGAGAGGCCAAGTCACGTATCTGTTGGCAGGAATTAATACCTTACGGCCAAAAGGCCACCCGAAAGAGCTAGCCTCGTACCCGCGAGATATTGTACAGCACGAATCACTTAACATACACTTTAATTTACTACACTTCCGGGGGTGTCACGATCAGTTGAGTGAATGAGGAAAAGGAATTAGTGCAGGATCACAGGAACGGATTCGCGACGGATATTGCGATGACACATCGAGGCTGAAGATAGCTGGAACTCCTTAGTTGAAATGGCTGCAGCGTTCTGATTCCGATGTGAAGACAAAGACCGAGAAGAAAAGCGACCAAGTAAATTAATTTCCTTAACTGAAGGTTTACTCGGAAAGAGAATGATGCGAAGTTTGAAATTTTTTAAAGAGATTATTTTATTGTTGCTTGAGAGAGCGTGAATAGCAGATCGCGTGTCTGTCTCCTCGACGTTCGTACAACGATTGACTACTCTAGCTGCTCTCGGCTCGCGGCAGACCGGGCACGGAGTTCTCGGTTGTAGTGGGAGCGGCGGCCAGCCCGCCGATTGGCAGAGAAACGACAACGGAGTCGCAGCCAAGCGGTGGGGACGGCCACCCAGGCCCACTACCCGAGCCTTTGCGAGCCGGAATAAAACATCCGAATAATCGTCCTACTTGGCAAAATTATTCATACAAGTTCCTGAAATTTATTTCAATTAATTAATAGTATTAAATAACTAAACGAATCAAACTAATCTTAACTTATTATCGTGTGATATAGTCGATATATATGTATATAGAATTTCCATATAAACATATACTAACCTAAACTATGTTATAAAATTTCCTAAAAGAGCGGGGGGGGGGGGGTAAAGTTAGTGTATCTTATTATCATGGTTGCTTCTAATTTTGAATTTTAAAGCAGGCGTAATTAGCCGCTCACTTTCCCTGCTCCTTTGCTCAAACATTCCCTGAATTTAAAACTGTTGATACTTTGCTTCAATTTATTTGCTACTTTTTTTTTATTATTTAATTTAGAGCCAGTCCCGCCAGTCGGTTGAGATCCTCCAAGTCGCAGCCAATGTGTCGGAGTGAAAGGAGAATAGGTAGGAAAGAGACGGAGGGTAATATAGGTGAAGAGAGAAGGCGCGCGTAGGATAGACAGAGACAGGTATGGCGTACGTGACTTAGGCGAGGAAATCGTCTGGTTGACGAAGCGTAACACGGAGGCAAAACGTGACCACGCGCGTGTTTGTAGGCTTATTGGAAATTTTCCGGCAATTACCGGCGGCCTTAAAGAGATAGGGGAGAGCTAGGACAAGGGAAGTGAGTAACGTAGGGTGAGCAAACTCGTCGTTTGAAAACACCGTAAATTGACATCTCATTTCACAGGCCCTTCACTCAAAATTTCTATTGAAAATTCGAGTGAGAAGCCGCACAGATGAGTGTTGATTTACGGCGTTCTCAAATTGGTCAGCCGCCTATAACAAATTAAGCGAAAATTATTTGAATGTTTTAAATTGAGACTAATGCCCGAGGAGTGAGACGAGTCGAACTCTGAGGGAGCCGACAAGTTCAGGTGAAACTGAGGGTCAGACGGTGTTATATTATATAATAGCTCTAATGAGCAGGGCACCTTTCTTCCTCCAGTTTCCAAATTTTTTTCAAGGGAATTTTCCTGTTCAGTAGGTTCTCTTGTCAAAGATTCTTCAGGATTTGGTGGATCAATGGGTGTATCATGGGAGGTATTGGATTTAAATCTTTTGTCCGTTTTATCATTTAAATGACCATCAATATGTCTCTTAAAATTGGAACCTGACCAACATCTTCCAGTTTTGGTTGCATTCACTTTCTTGTTTAGTTGAATGGGGTGTTTGCATTCAGGGCAAAATACTTTTGCAATATATGCAAGTTCAGTTGGAATTTTATTTTTATCTAACTCCCGTTCGATAGTCATATAGTTTTCAGAACTTTGCTTGTCAATTCGAAAATAAGTTAAGGGTAAATTTTTTACAAACTTCACTAACTCCGTTATTAAATTTTTATCACCAATAAGGAATTCGAAATTCTCCGGTGATCTATGAAAAGGACCAGAAAAAAGTCGCATATCTGCATCCGGTGCAACACAATGTTGCATTTTGTATTTCGCAAACGCTTCTAATTGTGATAAGGTGTCATTCGTGATTTTTTTGAAGGACAAAGGATTCGCCAGGTTATTTAAGCCTAAAATATTTTTAATATGATCTTCTATGTAAGTACCCAGATCATTTTCCAGCGTAGTCCAGAGGTGAGCCGTCATTGACTCTTTCCTCGTGTTTGTGTCGAGGTTCAAATTATTTCCATTCGTTAATGATTGCATTCGAGGTGAAGCCTGATCGATAGATGGGCGGTCGGGAGGTTGTTCTTTATCCATATTGCAACTAATTGGCTGAAAGTAAAACTCAACTCTTTTTGAGAAAAAACTAATTCATGATGTTTGATTTTTAATTATAGCCGTGATGGAAAAACTTTCACAAAAAAGTACAGCAAACTAAAACTATATTTTTACAGGAATCTACAAATAAATACAATGAATCACAACCAAAATTACAGCAAAGTACAACTTTTTTATATTATTGAGTCGAATTTTGAATTTTTTTGTATTTTTTTGTACATTGTTGTATTTTATTGTAGTTTTAATTTTCTGCAAGAATTTGCAAAAAATTTCGATTACAAGAATCCACAGGTATGTACATGGTTTGCAGCCAAAAAGTTGTTCTTTTTCGACCTAGGATGACAAATATTTAGAATATTGCAACGAGATCATTTTTAAATAAGATGTGTACATGATCGCTATTACAACAAAAGACACCATATATGTCATTTAAAACTATGTCATTGCATTGTTCTCAATATTTGTCATCCTAGGTCGAAAAAGAACAATTTTTTGACTGCAAATAAAAATGGAACAACTGAGAAAGAATATTCCATTCAATTTTGTAGATTTTCGTTTATTTCTCTCATCTGCAATTAAAATGAAGAATGTACCTTACTTCAGGCAGGTATTGAACAATTTTTGCATTTTAGAATTTACTATAATTTTTTAGAGGACATTTAGAAACATAATATTAATGAGTCAAAATTGTGCAAACCGTTATTTTCGAAGGAATAGGCTTTTGAACCGTACAATGCATAAAAGTTGAATATTCTACTGCTTAACGGCTTGTAATTAACATTTTTTCACTTGAAAAGTGTTAAAAGCTTTCTCAAATCTTCTACAATAATCGAAATTTGAACACATTTGTTCTTGGAACTATTGCGTGTTATGGAAATCAACAAATTTTTTTTAATTCCATTTTTTATTAACCTGCTAGTTTTTGCAAAAAAACCACAAAAAAGCATATAATAATCGATTGTTATGCACTGTTTATGGATATTTTGCATATTTGTCTTCAGAATTAATTAGATTATGATAACATGCATGACACAGAAGTACACCAACAGTTTATAAAAAACAAACACCCAAAAGTTTTGCAATGAAGTTTCTCTGATGCTCTGCAGAGTGAAAACTTCATTTTCAAAATTCCGAGCAAAATTCCCTGATTTTTCCTCCACCAATTTTTCATTTTCCCAGATCATTAACATTCAAATACCAGCATTTTAATCTTCTAATTTTTTTAACATGACATCTTTTAGAAACTAAATAGAACATTATTTCAGACAGAAATTTAATATTTTCAACAAAACAATTAAATTTTCAACCCAAAAAGATGAATTCACAAGATAATTTGTTGAATATTTTAACCAAAAAAATAGAATTTGATTTTTGAAAAATGAATTTGAAAACCGAAAAGACGAATTTTCAACAAATAAAGATTTTTCAGCCATGAAAGAAACAACAGTTCGACCTAAATTGTTAAACCTTCAACAAAAAGACAAATTTTCTGTCCAAAAAATGAATTTTAAACCAGGAAATATGAACTTTCAGTGGAAAAATTAATGTTCAAGAAAATAATTTAACTCTCAACCAAAGAGAGAAACCTTCATTCAAAAAAACAAATTTTCAACAATGTGCTTCAACTTTTACCCACACCGTTGAATTTTAAAATAAGAAAGATCAATTTTCAAGAAAATTGTTAGAACTTTCAACCAAAGACTTCAAGCGAAGGAGATTGACATTCAATAAACAAACAGTTGCATTTTTATCCAAGAAAGATGAAATTTGTTTTAAACCAAAAAGACAAAGTTTCAAGAAAACAGTTGAACTAATCCTATAGAAGATACATTTAGAAATTCACGAATCAACTTTTACTTATAACTGAAACTTTAGTCCAGTTTGTATGTATTCCTTTGGTTATATACTTTTATAGACTTAATGAAAAAAGTTCAAGTACTTTTTCCAACTTTTTAGATAATTCTACAAATAAACAAAAATAGAATTCAAAAATAGACGGCTCTATACAAGTGTAACTAATAATAAACTTTTATCATATATGAAAAATCTGTTGAACATATCACAATTAGCATTAATCCGTTCAAAACCTTCTTAAATGGTATTATCTACGTCTTCCTCTAAGACACATTACCGTTAAGAGGGCTGGGGACACCCGTGGGAATTCTGAGTTGAGTGTGCGAGAGAGACAGAAATATGATAAGTGGTTTAGCCCGCATAAGTCTGATATGATGTGTTCGTTTTATAAGAATAAATTTCAGAAAAACATGGAAAAACATAAGAAAAGTGGGGCCTCCCAGAAAATATTTTTTCTTTTTTTCATAAAATTTTGCAAACATGAAGAAAATATTTTGTGGATAACCCAAACTTTTCTATTCTTTAAAATATGTTTGAAAAGTTTATGCTAATAAAAGAATGGCAACCTAGCATTTTGATGCCGGCTAAATATTCATGAACAACGTATACAAATCGATTAGTATAATATGCTTTTTTTTGCGTTTTTTGCAAAAAGTAACAGTCAGAAAAAAAATCTAATCCAAGATTCCAATTTCGATAATTTTAGAAGATACAGCATGATTAGTAAAAAATGTTTCATTAACAATATTTCGATAACGACCATGAAATCAGCCTTCAAAAGTAGGGTAACTTTGACCAATCATATTTTTAATATAATAAATATTACTTCAAATTTGACTATACATTAGCATACTTTATTCTTTTGCTAATCCAGGCATACCACATAAGTCATATTTTTCACAAGACTTTCGAATAAAATACTCCAATGCGACATGCTCGCAAAAGACCATGTACACAGCCCTCTTAAATGACTGACTCAGAATTTTCAGAAACTGGAAGTGTGCGATTAATGTTAATGCTCAAAGAGGTTGTGAGCTGGAATAGACATAGTCTCTTCTGTATCCAGCTCGTGAACATATAAGCTTTTGATGCTCGATCGACTTGCATTTTCGTTCCCAGCCTTCTTTGAGCTTTTAAAAACTGCCGTTGGCCCATCTGTAAATTTAAATTTAGTATAAATGGCTCAGTAATATTTGGCAAGTATTATCCTAGACCCCCAACACAACCAATTTTTTTTATTTCTATATAAAAATATTCGTGTGATGTTCAATATTTTTGGCTGCAATATTTTTTAACGCGAATAATTGTTTTCGTGATATGTTTGCCTTCATATATTTCAAAACATTTTCAGAGGACAATAATAATTAATTATTGAATTGATTTCACAACAGAATGTCCAGCGATTCTTAAAAAAAACTTCTAAAACTTTTCCGTGTTTTTCGCAACCAAAAATTAAATTCTTCCAAGTAGACTTTTTCTATATCAAATAATTGAATAATTAGGTTTTGAAGATGAAAAAATCAAAAAGAATTCTAGGTTTTCCAGACAGCTGGACACCATGTGCAACCTTCTTTCAAACAA
>CAKNYM010051387.1:154804-201997 GCA_932195095.1 Andricus curvator | reverse complement strand
GGCAATATTCTTTTACGAAATAAAATATATAAATATATTCACAATACAGTTTAAGTTATAATAATAATTTTGTATTATAATAATATTTTTAATTTTATCATTCAATAACAGGGATGCCAATCCATCCCCTTTCTTCCCTAATCCCCCTTTTCCCCTTAAATTTGTAAAATCCCCTTAAAAACCTAAAATTGAGATTTTTGACCCAATTTTCCCCTTTTTCCTTTTTTCGGTTCAGGAACTTATGATGAGCTTAGAAAAGTTGCTTACTAAAGAAACAGACAATCAAAACAAGGTAGATCAGATGCGAAAAGCACAAGTCACATTTTAAAGAATTAAATAGATTTTGGAAGTTTTTTTGAGGAATGTAAAGGATCTGAAATTAACCGCTGGCATCCCTGCAATAATTTTGTAACCTTGCTATGTAGCATTTGCCGGCCGGCCTGTTGCTGGGAAAAAGAAGAAAGGAACACAAACTACATTTTCTGATGCATTTTCATTTTCAAAAATGGGAATATTGTAAAAGACTTAAGCCACGTGAAAAGTGAATTTGTTTACATTCTAATTAAATGATATTGTCCTTGAATATATAAAAATGTGTTAAATCAGTAATTACACTACAAGCTATATTAGAATAAAACCCCTCTTTTTTATTTTGAATAAATTATCCTTCACAAGAAAATGGCTCTTTTGTTCTTTGTGTAATCGGTGACATCATTTAGTACATAACGTACAAGTAATTACTAAAAATTAAAACATTTTGCCAGAAAAGGAATATCCGTTTGATGAAAATATTTAGTATACTCACCTAAAGTTTGATTAATTTGCACCAGTACATTTAATCACTTTGTAAATGCGTATTATTTTCTTTGGCCACGTTGCAGAATAAAGCTTATATTTTTATATTAAAACGTAGAATTACACAAACACTCCTCCGCGAACACACATATGCCAACTCTTTGTCTTCAAGACAATGTATGTGGTTGACTATGTATTTTTAAGAAGAACGTTGTTACGAAAATACACTTTTGATATTAAATCGGGCATAAACTACCATTAAAAACAGAAACACCGCACTCAGAAAAAAGTTTGTTTGATTCAACAAAAATTTGGTTGGATCAAACAAATAAATACATTGCTATATGGTCAATCAAATGCTTGGTTGATTCAACCAAATTTTTTGGTTAATCAAGTTTGGTTGATTGTAATAAATAGTTTGGTTAATCCAACCAAATATTTTGGTTGATCCAAAAAAATATTTTGAATGTTTCGTTCAATCATTCACAATCTTGACTTTCAAAAAATTGTATTCTAGGACAAAAGCTTTTGATAAAAAACTTTTGATAAGCATCACTTGCAGCATTAGAAAACCGAATTTTCACCCAATTTGACAGAAAAGCTTTTTCCATACATTTGTGTGAGGTTCTTTCATTTTTTATGAATTTCGAGGTTAGATTGCCTGCACCGGTGTGAACCCTGCGAACGAAACGTTGTACTTAACGTTCAAAATGTTCTGCATACTGTTTCAGACCCCAGTTTTTTAAAAACGTTAACATTGTTAGTGTCGTTCGTATCACTAATTTTTTTACCAATTCGCGACACGACGCACGATGAGAAACTTTTCGACACGCAAACTGGTCACCGGCTTGGGCTGACATCATCTGTTTCGGTAATTTTAGTGCAGTTAATGGAAGTATTTGGTAGAATCAACCAAATTATTTCGTTACTTTAAACAAATCATTTTCTAATCAATAATATACTCCGCTCAACCCATCTATTTGGTTCAATCAAATAAAAATGCTCAACTAAATAATTACTTTGAATTGACCAAATTAATTCGTTGAGTTTCTTAAAAATAACCAAAGGTTTATTTGCGCTGACCAAATTTTTTAGTTTCAACAAACAAATTGGGTTGAACAAACTGTTTTGTTGAATCAACTCAATCTTTTCTCTGAGTGTGTCTGGAGTTTGTAAAGGGGGAGGGAGTGGGAGGGGGGGGGGGGTATTTTTATCACTTTTTGTTTATTTTAAAGAGATGGTTCTTCTTCGTACAGCATTCCTGCAGATAAATGCGGTTATAATTTTATTTAAATCTAATTTATCCAAACATCTTGGTGAATATTTAATATCAACAGATTATTTAGCCGCTTTCACCCCATTGTGGATCTTGAATACGTTTTCAGGACCACCTCCACGAAAAAGGCAATTGCGATTCGTTAATGGTGAATGAATTATATGGATATTAATATGCAAAAAATATAAAGCTAATGAAACTGAACAAATGTTAACAAATGATTAATATCGTAATGAATAAGAAATTATAAAATTTTTATAAAATATAGCTTGCTACAAAATATTCCTCAAAGTTTATTGATTTTTTACGCGATTTTTGAAATATTTATGAAAATATAAAAAAGAGCATGAAAAATCTCAATTCTTAGAAAATTCCGAAAACGATGCAAAATTACGAAAAAGAAATAGTTAGAAGAAGAATAAGTATTTTCTTGACTTACAATAGCGAAATTGATACGTTCTTTATGGAAACTTGGAAATTTTAAGGATGAAATAAGTTTTTTGTCATTTTTAGTTTAAAAACGCTGCTATTTCTGCAATTTATGAGGTATCAAGGTTTTTCTTATTTGAATTTATCGAGGTTTTTGCACACTTTCAAAATCCACGAGAAAAATTCAAAAATAATACAAAATGGTAAAGATATTTTCAATTTTTGAAAAAAAGAAAAGAAAATCGAAAAACCCCACCTTTTTTTAGAAATTTTCAGGAATGATAGGTACTAATATATTCGACCTACCATACATTTTTTTGTTGTAATTTTTTGTTTTTCGAGAAAGCTGTTTGGATTCTTTTTTAATTACAAGACGACATTTTCTCAAAATAACTTTTTTTCGTTGAAATTTTCAGGAGTGATGGGTAATAAATATTTGAAGCGAACTAAGTCTTAGTTTTTCCCGGAAAAACGAAGGAAAAGTAACCAGCTTTGCCGTTTTTGACGCATTATATCGTTATGTCCAATAAAATAGAATTTTACTAACTGGAAGTAAAAAAATAACAGTAAAATACAATAAATATGCGAGAACAGTAAGAAAAAATATATTTCTGTTTCTCCCGAAATACAAATACAATCTTGATTTAATGTTTATGACAAGTTGACTGTATATTATCTATCACTCCTAAAAATGTCAATGATAAAAAAGGTAACTGTCCCCCCCCCCCCCCCCGACAGCTCTACCATTTTGTATTCTTTTTTCATTTGTCTCATCGGCTTCGTAAGAGTGAAAAAAAAGTTGATAAACTGAAAGAAGGAAAACATAAAATCTCAAAAATTGCAAAAAGACAAGTTTTTGAAAATCAAATTTAAAAAAAATTCCTTCCGAAAAATACAAAATCCAGCCGATTTATTCTGGTATTAACCCCATATATGAACCAATATATTATTCTAAAACTTGTTAAACGCAGTCAGTTCCCTTCGTCTTTTGATTAGTGTTTACGATTTTATTCTTATTTTCTATATCACGATTCTTATTCTCGCTAACATTAAAAGAGCTAACGCTATTAGCGGTATTTCTATTTCCTTCTTCTATCGATGTAAGAGAATTGGAAGCAATTATACCTGCAAATTTAAAATGTTGAAATATACAATCGAAAAGTTTCTCGTCAAAAATTGCCAGAAGTCTTGATTTTTTCAGAATTCCTGTATTTTTTTAGTAGGGTTTTTTGTAGCAGAATGAAAATATTTGAATAAAAAGAATAGTCACATTTGGAGAAAATTATTGGCACTCTAAAATTGGGATTCCTTTAATTAATTTCAATGAATCTGAGACAAACGGTACAAATTATTATGAAAATGAGTCTTCAATTTTTTGAAAAATCCAAATTGCAGTCACTCTTGGGAAACAAAATTTTTCTGCAAAATATCTGAGATGCTTTTTTCTTATTATAAGTCGTGCAAGTTTAAAAAATTTGAATAGATGACGGTTTGTCGTTTTTCAATCTGACATGGAATATGTAAATAAATCGATAACCATTCTCTTCATTTTTCAAAGAAATAATTATATGGAAAAAAAGATATTTTTATAAAAATCTAGGCTTACAATTTCAATTACAATTGTTTCTTCCTTTTTCTATCGTTAAAAGGTAATTGAAGGAATTACTTGTAGATTTGAAATGTTTGAATATACACCCGAAAAGATTCTCGTCACAAATCGTCAGAATTCCTGATTTTTCTCACTATTCCTAACTTTCCTTTAGTAGGATTTTGAGTAGAAGAAAAAAGAATATTTGAAGAAAAAAACAAATCGGGTTATTTTGAGAAATTGAATTTTCAAAATTTTAGAAAAAAACGTTCAAGGGGGGGTATATTCCGTAGCGTTAGTCCTGAACGAGCTGGAGTCTTATGAAGAATTCCGTAACGGTAGAGTGTAGACAGTTCGAAAAAAATTAAGACGTTGTAAGAGGTGATATTTGAAAATATAAGAAGAATCAAAAATGAAAATTTGAACATCTTTTTTTAGCAAAATGTCTGAGATGTTTTTCTCTTCTAATAAGTTGCGCAAGTCCAAAACAATTGAAGAGATGAGGGTTTGACGTTTTTCAATCTGGTTTCCTTCTTCTCTTGAGTGTTTACCGAGGTGTTTACGTTTTCACTCCTATTTTCGAAATCACAGTTTTTAATCTCACTAATATTACAAGAGCTAAAGATGTCATTTTTCTTACGCAGAAAAAAACGGTCTAAAAGTGCAAAATTCAATCTAAAACTGAGCACTCTGGCCTAACTGTGTCTCTGTTCTTGAAACAGATATATTGTCAAAGTAACCGAAATGAGTGGAAATAACCATAATCATAGGGGGAAATCCCGTGCCCAGACTGTCGGGCTCGCCGTGCACCCCCTGTTGAGCGACAACTCGAAAACAATAAATTCAGAACTATAAACATCCAAATTTTACAAGTCCACGTTGACGACTCGTGCCAAATTGGAATTTTAAATTCTTCATCGAATCTACAGGGAAAAAATTTATCCGTAAAAAAGTCACGAACTAGTAGCTAGGTCTCGGATATGAGAAAAATTCATCGGATATTTATGTATTTTCATAAATAATCTGCGAACTTTGAGAAAGATTGACGAACTCGATGTGAAAATTCTAAAACGGTTCATCACTTCTTTTTTACGTGAATAATTACAAAAATATTACGAGTGATTGGGAAAAGATTCTCAGAGCACTCACGAGCTTGCCCGACAAATCTGGGAACTAGACACTAAGTTCCCCTGTACGTGGCCCGCACTACACTCTCCCAAACGCGCGGTGCGTGTGTGCGCTCGTATGTGTGCCTTGAGCTCGTCGGATGAGTGGCTAGAAATTTTATAATACCTATTTTGTTTGGCCTCGATGACTGCGCGTGTTTACGCACTTCTGGTTTATGTTTAGAAACTGGTGAGTCAGCAGTCTTTGAGGGTTCGAATCTTCTGAGTTGCAAATTTAATAAATTAATGTAAAATTAAATCGCACAAATAAAATTTTTCCTCTTTATATTTCAGTCTGAAATTTTCAGGAACTGTTCGTAAGAAACTTCGAAATTTATCTATATATTTCTCATAGAAATAAGGATGTAATGTTTCATTTTTTTATCTCGTATCCGAGACCTAGCTACAAGTTCGTGACTTCTTCACGGATAAATTTTTTCCGTGTGGGTACTTAGTGGAGGGCGTGAAGCGTACACAAAACAAGGTATCACCGATAACATTGCCGAAAACATAAATTATTCTTTTTTATCTTTCCGTCCAGTTTTCCATATATGGAATTTCCATGGTTGGAAATTTACATGTCTGGAGTTCTCCATGGCATCCTGCTGGCTGCGCCGCCCCTGAGCCGAGCTAAGCTTTGTAACTAGAACCGGTGTTCCCAAGGATGGCGCCAAGTATAAACTGTTACATCCTCAAAATTTTCAAATCTCGTCATACGCCGAGTGGTAAATACATTAAACGTGGAGACTATGAATTCCCAAAAATTTCCGAAGTTTTCAAATGTCGATTTCCAAATTACCTTAATTATGAATAAGTAGGCAATACCGAAACTACACGGAAAAAATTTATCCGTGAAGAAGGCACGAACTTGTAGCTAGGTCTCGGATACGACATAAAAAAATGAAACATTACATCCTTATTTCTATGAGAAATATATGGATAAATTTCGAAGTTTCTGACGAACAGTTCGAATTTCCTAGGAATAGTTCCTGAAAATTTCAGACTGAAATATAAAGAGGAAAAATTTTATTTGTGCGATTTAATTTTATATTAATTTATAAATTCGCAACTCAGAAGATTCGAACCCTCAAAGACTGCTGACTCGCAAGTTTCTAAACATAAACCAGGAGTGCGTAAACACGCGCAGCCATCAAGGCCGAACAAAATAGGTATTATAAAATTTCTAGCCACTCATCCGACGAGCTCGAGGCACACATACGAGCGCACACACGCACCGCGCGTTTGGGAGAGTGTGTGTGCGGGCCACGTACAGGCGAACCTACTTCCTAGTTCCCAGATTTGTCGGACAAGCTCGTGAGTGCTCTGAGAATCTTTTCCCAATCACTCGTGATATTTTTGTAATTATTCACGTAAAAAAAAAGTGATGAACCGTTTTAGAATTTTCAGATCGAGTTCGTCAATCTTTCTCAAAGTTCGCAGGTTATTTACGAAAATACATAAATATCCGATGAATTTTTGTCATATCCGAGACCTAGCTACTAGTTCGTGACTTTTTTACGGATAAATTTTTTCCGTCTAATGAAGTTTTGGAAAAATGTATTTTTTGGAACATTGTCCCATTCTTCTCGAAAAATAATGGACTTAGGTGATAAATTCATCAAAATATTTACCGAAATAGAGTAAAAAAAAATGAAAAAATAACAGTTTTGGGGATTTTCACCCCGGAAATAAAATTTTCGGGTATTGTGACTAGAAATTTTGTAATTAGCGCGTCAAAATTAATGGATGTAAAAAATCTTTATTCAATCGGAGGTTGATACTTATCGTAACTGTATACCACAAATGTTTGGTAACTCACAAGTTTAACATCAATTTCAAAAATTTCCTTAATTATCCATAAATTGACTCTAGTTACCATTTTTATAAAAACAAATCCTAAATTCATATTATAATTTTTAAAAATGTCTAAAGTTCATCCATACGAGCAGTAGGGTGGTCCAAAAATGCATTAAAGTTTTTTTCTCGAATTTTCACGAAGGTTAGCACGTATATATTTCCCATAAGAAATAAAGATGTTTTTGTAAATTTTATTCGAAATCGTCAATATTAGCTGAATTGAGTTGAAACTCAACATTTTTCTTCACAATTAGCTGTAGACTACCAATAAAATATTACTTTTCAAATATCGCACCCATAAGTCTCTTTTATAGGTTCCCAAAAAACCCCATTAGTAAAAAAATTAATTTTGCGAGTTTTTGCCGCTAATTATGAATTTTTGGCATTCTTTTTAAAGCAAATTGTTTCTCAGACATGAGATACTACTTTATACCTATAATTAGATGCATACTGAATTTTTTAAACAATTTATTACTGTTTTGAGCCATTTTCTCTTAGAACAGAGATAGAAAGTCGCGTTTTTTCAAAAATATTTCACTTTTTGCCCAATTGTCAAATAGAGTGTGACAATACTTTATTACTTTTAGCAACCATAGTTGTTTCAATTACACTGAAGTAATAATTAATTCATGCTAACAAAAATAATTATCTCAAGCAATGTATTATTATTGTTAGTAATATTCTCTTTGCTTAATGGGAGAATGTTGCGGTTTATTCTGAAATTTTTAACTATTTGTCTTTTATTCACTCGGGGTGACCCAAAAATTGAATACATTGAGCAAAAATAATGGTTTAAACAAATAATTAATGCAAGTAAACAAAAACAGTTGTTTAAACAATTTATTATTGTTCATAACTATCTTCTCTCAGATAAGTGCTAAATCATTGCGGTCTTTAGTTATGAACAAATAATAAATAAACATTAGAGAGAACAATATTTTAAATAATCTCTTTCTTTTTTTGAATATATTTTGCTGGAAAGAAGGCTGACATCAAAATATGTTTATGCAATTCCACATTTTTCTTCTACGCTCTGCAATTCTTTGGTTCTTCTCTGGCGTAAGATAGCTTTTTTGTTTAAATTAATTTTTTTTTAAACATTGGAGAAAGGGAAAATATAATCCAGTTACAAAAATTCAATACTACTTAAAAAATGATTCTTATTGAGGTTCACTTATTATATCTTCATAACTAAAAAGTAAAAGTGAAACTAAAGATTTTAGAAAAAAAACACTTTATAGCATTACTTTGAAAGAAAATAGTAATAGACAATAACAAATTGATAAATGAGCATGTTTGTTAACTTGCGTTTATTATTACATACCTCACTAAGTGAAAAGTGGACAAAAAGTTTAGAAGTACAGAAAAAACCGCAACTTTTTAGCACTTATATAAGAAAAGATGAACAATAATAAATTGATTAAACAATTTTGTGCATCAACTTGCATTATTTATTACTTTACTAAGTGAAATGTGGATAAAAAGTTAAACATTTCAGAACAAACCGCAACTATCTACTATCAATAAAGAAGCAGATAGTTACAAACAATAATAATTTGTTTAAATAATTATTTTTGCTAAATTTAATTAATTATTAAGTCACTCTGAGTGAAAGGTAGACAAATAGTTGAAAATTTCAGAAAAGACTGCAACTTTCTAACATTGTTCAAATTGAATATTATTAAAAATAATAATGAATTATTTGAAAAATTAATTTTGTCAACATTAATTAATCATTTAACTCACTCTTGTTGAAAATTGGACAATGAGTGGAAATTTTTGAAAAAATTTCAAATTTCTAGTATTATTCAAAGATACTATTATTAACAATAATAATAAATTGTTTGAACAATTATTTAAAATTTGTTTAAAATCGGCTTACAGGGGAGCTTGCGGACTTTAATCAGTTATGATTTGAAGAAAAAAATTTTCAAATCGAATAAAAAATGTGACCAATTTTTTTGCTCAGATTTGTCCAAAAAATACAGTTTTGTCCCACTGTGCGTCCATAAATTATTGAATATTTCCGCAAAAGGAAATTCGTGCATACTCTCAATTTCAGAATCTAAATTAGTGAAATTTCACTAATTAAAAATAAAAACTACTAATCGCTATTCAATTATTATTTAAACAGTGAGCAGGAAATATATGGTGAATCTTATAAATAGCTCACGTCATCTTCAGAAACCGTACTTGTTTCCAACTTTTGTTTATAGCTGGAAAAATCAGACTTATTTACCCACCCAATCTATTACAATTTTTTATATGATTTTTTTCACTAAAATTTAACTATTACTAATATTTTAAAAATTTAACTACTTGGCTGAAAATTTCTGTTTTTTATTGAAAGTTTGTCTTTTTTGGTCGAAAATTAATCTTCTTGGCGACAAATTCATCTTTCTGGATGAAAATTCAACTATTAGGTTGAAATCTACATTAAAAATGAGAAGATTTGGTTGAACATTCATGTATTTTGTAGAAAATTATTCTTTTTTGGTTCAAAATTACTTTTTTTCATTAAAAATTAATTTTTCTTTGATTGAAAATTAGTTTTTTTATTGAACTTTCATTTTTTTAACTACAAATTTAAATATTCCATTTTTTGTCGAATATTTGTTTTCTATAGACATTCAGTCTTTCTGGTCGAGAATTTATCTGTTTAGTTAAAAAATTATGTCTCAAAGTTAAAAGAAAACTATTCTATTTTTTGTTGAAAATTGATCTTTTTTAGTTGAAAATTCATATATTTCTTCGAAAATTCATTCTTTTGGTTGAAAATTTAGCTATTTCGTTGAAAATTTATTTCTCTAACTGAAAATCAAACTATTCAATTTTTAGTTAAATATATATATATATTTTTTTTAGTGGAAGATTCATATATTTCGCTAAAAATTTATTTCAGTTGATTAAAAACTTTTTAGTTAATTAGTTCAGTTAGTTTTTTTTGTAATGAAAATTAATTTTTCGAACTAAATATTTAACTATTCACTTTTTCGTCGACATTTTTTTTAGGGCATTTAATCTTTTAGTTTGAAATTTTATCTGTCTGGTTGAAAATTCAACTATTCTGTTGCAAATTTATTTTATTTATTTAAAAACTTATGAATCTAACTTAAAATTAAATTAGTCTATTTTTTATTGAAAAATTATCTTTTTGAGTTGAAAATTCATCTATTGTGTTAAAAATTTATCTTCTATTAATAGAAAATTATCATCTGGGTTGAAAATTTAACAAATTTTGTTTGAAATTCGTTTTTTTGTTGTTGAAAAGGCATTTCCTTACCAAAAATATAGCTGTTTTATTTTTGCTAGAAAATTGATCTTTTCAGCTGAAAATTCACTTATTTGGTTGAAAACTCTTTTTTTTTCGAAAATTCAATTATTATGGTAAAAAATTAATATTTTTGGGTTGCAAATATAACTTTTTTCCCCAAAATTCATCTTTATGACTCAAAAACTCAACATTTTGGATGAGATTTTTCATCTTCATGGATTGAAAAATCTTTCTTAGTTGAAAATTCAAAAAATTTTTGTGAAAATAGCAGCTATTACACTTTTTATTGAGAATTCATATTCTTTTTCAAAGATTCATAAGTTTGGTCGAAAATTTAATTATTTTTTTTGAAAATTCCCTTCTTTTTGGTTGGAAATTATTTATTTTAAATGAAAAGGTAATCCTTTGAGTTTTCCAAATTACCAAAGCAGCATTAAGGAAAAGCGACAACAATGCTTTCGAGATTTTCGTGACACATCTATTTTTGCGTGAAGGACAATTTATTTTATTTTTTTTTTATATTTATTTTTTAAGATTGAAACTTCTCTATAAAAATCGAATTATATTATATGGCTGACAACTTGAAGAAAATAAAAAATTTAATTGTCTCTCATTTGCAGATTTTATGAGAAATTAAAATTTTAAGTAAAGTGTAGTAAATCTAGCAGAGGATACTGAGACTGCAAATTCAGTGATCAGAAATAATCCTGTTATTGGGTTAGAAATTACTTCAATTGAAAAGAAAAATTATTCATATTTTAACATTTTTGTTTCGTAGTTTCAATAACTAGGAAAACGTTTTTTTTTTAACAGATAAGAACCAGGAAACTTTGTCACATGTGAGATAGCTTCTTCAATAACATGTATACGTCTATGAAACGAAACAGGAAATCTTCGGAAAGAATTCTATTTTTGTCGATCCAACGCTATCTCTGCCAAGGCCTCAATTTTTACACGAATTTAGAATCATTTGAAGTTGTAGCTAAAATAATGTACAAAATGCCATCAATAATGTTAAAATTTTTTTTTTAGAATAATCAAAGGCGAGCTCAATTCTTTATTAATTGAAACTAAAGAAAAGTCTCATTCTTGGCCTTTTTATAAACATTAAAAAAATTGTTAAATTCAAAAAACTTTCAATTTAAACTCGTAAATTGATATCTATTTTCCAAAAGATGTATTTCTTGTGGTATTCAAAGTTTTTAAGAAACTGAAACATTCTTTTCTTTAGAAAAAAAAACCATTTTTTTTATGTATTGACAATTCTTTAAAATTAGCAGATTATTTTTCATTTGAACAAAATATTTCTCGCCGTGTGTAGAATTATCTGTCACCGCACTTTTGACACTTCATCAACATTCAAAAAACATCAAAAATAAATTTTCCATGTATTTCCGGATGAACTATCCCGAGTCGAAATATAGGTCCTTTTTATATTCTCCATGGTGCTGAATGAATTCTTTTTTGGATCTTCTTAATACTCGACATCCTTGTTTGATTCTCTTAGGTCTTGTTTAGTCCAATTTTAATCCTCTTTGAGTTTCGCTGAAATTTTTGTAGTATTTTTCAAGTTCTCATTTACACCTCTTATAATCTCTACAGTATTTTATGTCCGATTTTAATACTCTATAATCTCTGGAATGATTTTAAATCCTATTTAGAGTTTTTGAATATAAAATTATTGAAAATAATATTTTAAATTAACTAAAATATTAATGATTAACTATTTTTAAGTATTTAACATTATCACTTATAAAATATTATTCTGACCTTTCATTAAAATTTACTGCAGATTATTATATTATTATAATTATATATATTATATAATTATATTATATTAGTTTTTTGTTTACAACAAACAACAATTATAAAGTGCATAAAGAAATAAAAAATTATTTCAAATTTAATTCATGATAAAAAAGGTATTTCTTCCTTTAAATTTAAAAGCCATTATTTATTTTTAAAGAAGTAAAATCAAATAGTTATTTTAACTTTCACTTTATAGGTCTATTTTGTGACCAAAGAATCGTTTATAGTAATTTTACAATGATTATTTGTTGCAAACGATTGATTTGCACTTTTCATCATTTTAAATAAGCGCGCCAACTGTAACCAATCTGGTTCTCGACGCGACGTATGCGCGTTCAAACAGCAGACCGTGGTCATGGACGATCAATCAGATCAATCGACCAAAGTAACCACATGTTTTGGTATCATTACGAGAATTTTCCCAAGTGTAGTCGGCATTTTCCTTCAAAAGTGAAATTGTTTTGGCTAAAAGTCAATCGACGAAATTCGTCATCATGAGAGTCAAGAAGTACGCTCTTACTGGGTGGCTCAATAGCATGCACAAAGATGTGCTTGAATGATCCACATTTCCCGTTAAGCACAGGACTGTTAACTCGATTTCCAGATTGACATGGGTCGATCACAAAACTGGAGCAAAAACGAAGGCTCAAGCAAAAATACTAGCAATTTCAGGCGCGTAAGCATTCCATATATAATTGTGAAAACATACAAAGCTATTGTGTGTAGCGATTTTAATCGATCGAAAAATTTCTATACCTTGGACGACATAACCTACAAATTGCTACGACGAAATTTCCTGAGCTCAGCGTATGTTAATTGTAGAATTCATTTTGCAGATAATTTGAAATCATGAACAGTTGCGCAGTCGAGGCCTGGCGGGGTCTGGCGCCGCCAGGGTACTTTTTTTAAAGGCCTGGCGGCGGCAAGCCACTTTCTTGTCACACGAAAAATTTTTCCAGTTACGTGCCGTCCATAAACTACTTTGCCCATTTTTGGCTTTTTAACCTCCTCCTACCATGAAAGTAACGTAGCCGTCGGCTAAGCACGGCTTTTCCGTTTATAAATTCTTTTAAATAAAAAAAATCCAGTAAACTGTAGCATTAACAACCAAACAGATAAACTTTCGAGTAATAGAGACGAGTTTTCCAAAAAAATATTTCAAGATTTAACCAAGTAGTAAAATTTTGACGCCAAAAAGACGACTTTTTTGGAAGACGGTTAAATTTTTAACTAAAGTTACTTTTCAACCAAGAAAGATAAATTTTCAACCAAAAAGTATAATTTTTCAATCCAAAAGGATTAATTTTTTACAACATAGTTAAATTTTCGACTAAAAATGATGACGTTCACAAAATAGTTAAATTTTCCAAAGATAACTAGATTTTTAACAAAATAGTTGAATTCTCAACCACAAAGTTGGACTTTCAACAAACAAATTTTCTACCCAAAAAGACGGTTTTTTAAGAAAATATATGCATTTTTTACCAAACAGTTGAATTTTCAACAAATAACATTCATTTTGTACCCAAAAAGACGACTATTTTATACCCAAAAAGGCGACTTCAATAAAATACTTAAATTTTCTACCAAATAGTTGAAGTTTTAACTTATACAATATACAGGATAAAGTTTCAACCAAAAATATAACAGTTAAATTTTCCAATAAAAACTCTGATACAAAAAAATAACTTTGTACCAAAATAAAAGGAATTTTCAACCAAATTGTTAAATTTTCAACCAAAAAGATGAGCTTTCAACAAAAAAGAATAATTTTCTACCAAATAGTTGAATTTTCAACAAAAAAGATTCATTCTCTACTTTGAAAAAACGACTTTTCAATAAAATACATGACTTTGCTACCAAATAGTTCAATTTTTATCTTATAAAATATACAGCTTAAAGTTTCAACAAAACTTTATATAGTTAAATCTTCAGATAAAAACTTTGGTAAAAAAAGTAACTTTGAACAAAAACGATTTTTCGACAAAATTGGTAAATTTTCAATCTAAAAGATCAATTTTCAACAAGAAAGAATAATTTTCTACCCAAAAAAGATGACTTTTCAACTAAATACATCAATTGTATACCAAACAGTTTCATTTTTAACTGACACAATATACAGGATAAAGTTTAAACCAAATACTTTAGTTTTCTATCAAACTGTTGAATTTTCAAACCAAAAAGATGAATTGTCCAAAAAACAGTAGAATCAATTTAGAAGAAATTATATTTACGTATTTTTCGATATATAATCAATAAATGACTTCTGAATATGTGATTTAAATACTTTAATAATAGGAAAGAAGGTAATCAATCAAAAGGGCAAGAACAAGGAAATTGAAAGAGGTTTTGAAGGTTCAGCGATTTTTGAAGTTCTAGGAGGAAATAATGATAAAATCATTAATGTCACATTTGCACGTTCCAATGCGGATCCCCTTAATTTGTCAAGAAATGAATTTCATCATCCTCAAATACAGAGAGGTGAATATCAATCTATTAGCATTTCTTCGTTAGGATATTAAAAATCATTTCAATTAATCTTAAATTATATATTTAGAATCAAATGCTTCATGGACTCCCCAGCATCAAGACATTTCGCACGACTCGAGCAAATCTCAATCCGACAGAATAAATTGGGCGGATTACTTAGCGCCTCTTTAATTAAGTTTTCAGTTAAACTGCATCACGTGTTTGATTTATGGTATTTATTTTATGTCAATAAAATATACTGAAAGAAATTATTCAATTTTCATTACAGAACCAGAACTTTTTTATAAATTTGAAACAAAAATTTGGGTATTCTTTGAAATAGGAAAAATTTCAATTCAAATGTTCTGAACAAATATTCATTACTAAACATACAGAAATATTACATCAATCTACCTTTCCATTCAACGAAAGAAGCACAAAGTTATCATTAAGAATTTATTGAATATATGACATTTATAATCTACTAGACATGTCTTACATTCAATAAAATCACATTTTAATTTTATTTTGCATTCGATACAAGTAAGAAGATGGATGGATGCAAAATTTCTGTATATTTAGTAATGATTATTTGTTAAGAATATTTGGATTGGAATTTTTGTTATTTCAAAAAAAGCGCGCTCTACGACGCATGCGCAATAGAATAAAAATCACTGAATGGAGGATCTACGAGAATCTAATAAGTATTTCATTAAGTCCGTTTTAAGACCTCTAAACATGGAAAAATGGAAATTCGTGCACATTTTGAGTAGTTAAATAGTACTTGAATTATATTGAATTAATCCTCATTAGATCCTCATAAAGTCTCCGTGGTTAGAGAATTTAAGAGAATAAAAAAAGGACCTATATTTCGACTCGGGATACATCAAAGTATAGTTGAATTCTACTACTATTTGAATTTGATACGAATTTTCTATAAGATTCCATTCACCACATTTTCTGGACGTATTTGTCACATAAACGGATTAAATTATTTGATTTTTATAACAAAATTTTGTTTTTCCAAGAGTAAGAATAATGTAACATTTATGTGCATGACGCCTTTGTCCTGTAATATGACAAATTTCACTTCAGAAGTTGACACTTTAGATGAAAACACTTTTTTTTGTTGTTAAAATTTAACTATTTTATTGACAATTTTTGGTTACTGTAAACTAAGTTTTTTATTGAAAATTTAACTATTCCATGTTTGGTATAACATTCATCTTCTTCAGTTCAAAATCCAGCTACTTGGTTGAAAAATACTGTATTTTATTTAAACTTTGTCTTCGTGGTAGAATATTAATCTTCTTGGTTACTACTTCCCCTTTTGGTTGAAAATTCCTTAAAAAATTCCAAATTTTTTTTAACTATTCATGTAGTTTGATAAAAATTAATCTCTTTGTAACTATTTTACCGTTTTGGTTGAAAATGAAACTATCAGGTAGGAAATTCCTTTAAAAATTTAAAATTTAATTGAAAATTAATATTTTTTGATAAAAATTTCTCTTTTCGGATGAAAATAAATCTTTTTTGGTACAAAATTAATCTTTTCGGTTCAAAATTCATTTCTTTCCTGGAAATTATTTTTTTTTTTTTCAAATTGAAGTTTTTTTCTCAAGTGAAAATTTAATTATTATTTTTTTTTCGAACATTTATCTTTTTCGATAGACATTTAATCTTCTTGGTTGGAAATTCATCCGATTGGTTGAAAATATAAATATGTTGTTAAAAATTCATCAACTTTGTTGAAAATTTATCTTTTCTTGGTTGAAAATTCAACTATTGTGTTAAATAGTATATTGAAATTTAAGAATTTTAAATTAGATTAAAATCAAATTCAAAATCCCATTTAACGTCCAATAATCAAGTTAATGTATAGAATTCCTGAAAACAAAACAAGAATTCAACGATCAAATTTGGACAAACACCACAAAATGCTCCTATTGCAATTCCTAAAAACAAAAACAAAATTTGTTTCTTTGCACAAAAATAAAAAAGAGGAAAGAAAAATGAGAAGGCAACCAACCACAACACCCCCTTCCTTCTCTTTTTTATTTCTTTCGTCTTTTTTATTTCTATTATTATCAAATCACAATATGAAAGCATGCACAATAGGGTGGTCCAAAAAATTTGTTTTACAATTTTTATGGGGACACCTCCCAATTTTTTTAAATCCACCCAAAAATAAATCCATTTTGTATTTCCCATAAGAAAAAAAGACGTTTTTGTAAATCTTATTTAGAATCCTCAATATTATCTCAATCGAGTTGAAACTCAACATTTCTCTTCAAAATTCGCCATAGAATACGAATATAATATCACTTTTCAAAAACCAACACCATAAGTCTATTTTATAGGGTCCCAAAGAAACCCCATAAGTGAAAAGATGGGTTTTGCGAGTTTTTGGCGCTAATTATGATTTTTTTGCGATTTTTTGAATGCGAATTGTTTCTAATACATTAAATATTACTTTATACTGAAAATTAGATATTGTCATGAATTGTTTGAACAATTTATTATTGTTTTTAGCAATTCTCTCATAGAATGGAGTTAGAAAGACGCGGTTTTTTCACAATTTTTCCATTTGTTGTCCAATTTTGCAATTAGAGGGAAGTATTAGTTCATTAATTTAAACAATAGTGATTGTTTAAAAAATTTATTATAATTATTAATAATATTATATTTGAATAATGCTAGAAAGATGCGGATTTTTTTTAAATTTCTGTCTTTTTGTCAAATTTTCATCTGTAGTGAAGTAAAAATAAATTAATGTTAACAAAATAATTGTTTAAACAATTTATTATAATTATTAATAATATTATATTTGAATAAAGCTGAAAAGATGCGTTTTTTTTTTAAATTTCTGGTTGTTTGTCCACTTTTCATTCGGAGTGAAGTAATAATGAATTCAAGTTAACAAAATAATTTTTTAAACAATTTATTATCATTGTTGATAATATTCTCTTTGTTTAATCGGTAGAATATTGCGATTTTTTCTGAAATTTTCAACTGTTTGTTTATTTTTTATTAGGCGTGACTTGATAATTAATTAGATTTTGCAAAAAAAAATTGTTTTAACAAATTATTATTGTTTATGACTATCTTCGTCTATATCGATTGCGCCTGATAGGTGCGGTTGTACGGCAATTTTTAACTTTCTGTCCTTTTTTCACTTAGTGAGGTAATAATTAATTAAAGTTAACAGAAAAGTTGTTTAAACAATTTAATATTCTTTATAACTATCTTTTCTCAGATAAGTGCTAGAAAGTGGCGATTTTTTCTAAAATCTTTCACTTTGCATCACCTTTTTATTTATGAACAAGTAATAAGTCAACCACAACAAAAATGATTTTTCAAAAGGTATTGTTATTTTAAGTGAATTATTTTTGCTCTTTTCCACTGCTTAAAAAAATTAATTTGAAGAAAAAAAAACTATTTTACACAAGAGGCAAAAACAAAGAATAGAATACTTAGGAATAGGTGGAAGGACTAGGTCTTTAAATGACTTGTAAAAGTTTTTTTTTTATTGCAACAAGAAGTTTATTGCAAAGCGTAAAAGAAAAACTTGGAATTGCAAATCTCTAATGTTTATATATCAATTGTTAGTAATTAAGCAGGCGAAGCAAAGTGAAAGATTTTAGAAAAAACCTTCACTTTCTAGCACTTATCTCAGAAAAGATAGTTATAAACAATATTAAATTATTTAAGCAACTTTTCTGTTAACTTTAATTAATTATTACCTCACTAAGTGAAAAAGGACAGAAAGTTAAAAATTGCCGTAAAACCGCAACTATCAGGCGCAATCGATACAGATGAAGATAGTCATAAACAATAATAAATTGTTTAAAAAATTATTTTGTTAAGTTGGATTCATTATTACTTCACTCCAAATTAAAATTAAAATTTGTCTTGCCTTGATAAGGGTGCTGTGTGAGCACCGAAACGTTGGTAAATATTGTGCATGTTTTCATATTGTGATTTGATAACAATAAAAATAAAAAAGACGAAAGAAATAAAAAAGAGAAGGAAGGGGATGTGGTTGGTTGCCTTCTCATTTTTCTTCCCTCTTTTTTATTTTCGTGCAAAGAAACAAATTTTGTTTTGTTTTTAGGAATTGCAATAGGAGCATTTTGTGGTGTTTGTCCAAATTTGATCGTTGAATTCTTGTTTTGTTTTCAGGAATTCTATACATTAAATAGTATATTGTTCTACAAGTGCGGAAAGTAGGCAGTTCCACACGAGTGTGAAGTTTGGAAATTTATGGTAAAATTACCAAAAATTTCCGGAAATTTTCCAAGAATTTGTATATTACCAAAAATTTCCAGAAATTCAAGTTATCCAAAGCTTCAAAAATATGAGAGAAAACAAAGTTTTCATATTTTTATGTCGGTCTTACGATCAATTTAGAAAAAATGTATAAAAAAGAAATCGAGTCAAAATTCCTTTTTATTATGACATTTCGGCCTCACCTGTGCGCCTTCATGAGAAACAAACATCTCGGAGGCAATAATCGGAGTCAATCCTAACATACGTCGAAGCGAACGACAACATTTAAAATTTCGTATTAAGTCAGTTCATTATGAAATTGTAAAAAAAGTATTGGGAAACTATAGAGATCAAAAGAAATTTCTCAATATGTTCAAAAAAGTTCACATTTTGTAGTTAAAAAAATGCTGTAAAAACAGTTAAAAAACTGATGTGACGTAAACAACAAATAAGTGATTATAAGGCATAAGAAAGTTGTAGTGATAGGTGGACAAAAACAAATCGAAATGAAAAGCGCGCTAAATTTATTGGGAATTCAATTTAATTGATGATGCTATTATAATATTGATTCACATTAAGAATTTTTCTTTTATAAGAGTTTTTTTCTTTAGCAAGAATTTTGATGTTTTTAAAATCGGAATCAAAATAATGATCAAAATTCCAAGAATGTTGTGAGAGGCCCGTATTTAAATTGCCAATTCTACAATCCCTTTTATGTTCGGATATTCTATTTTTTAACCGACGACCAGTTTCACCTATATAAGCTTTATTGCATCCTGTACATTTTATTAGATAAACAACATTAGAGATATTATCAATTTTTTCAGAGTCTTTTATATTAGTGAAACATTTTTTCAATATGTGATCATTTCTAAAATATACATCAATAGCAAACTTTTTTAACGCGTTCTTTAATCTTTCTGATAAACCTTGTACATAAAGCAATGAAACCCGTGAATCAGTTTGTCTATAATTTTCAAGCCATTTGTTCTTTTTTTTTATTTTTAATTGAGCTATTGTAAATTTCATGTACTCTTTCTTTAATGGCACTTTCAATTAACGGTAGTGGATAATTATTTTGTTGCAAAGTGATTTTTTAATTGGTCTAAGTTTTCTTTTCTAAAATTGATGTCACTTAGTTTAATACATCTGCCAATTAAACCTTTAATTAATCCAATTTTCTGACTAAATTGATGGTGAGAATGGTAATTCAAATATTGGCCTGACCATTTGTATTTGTATTTGTATTTATTCATGAAAAGTTCCTAGGGCTAAATAGCCCTATAAGGAACAGGTAATACATATGACAATTAAAATGTGACGGCGATCGATTTGACAATTGAAATCAAAAATAGATATTAACAAAGGTTAAGAACTAAACTATAATACAAGAAATTGGATCCGGGATGTCAACAGAAGGTTACTATAAATATACATACGCAAATATACATACTTAAAAGTAAATACGCATTCATACACATACTCATATATATTTTAATTATGAATTTAAGTATTACCAATGTGTGATTTCGAGGGTGGGATTTGATGTGTTGAATAAGTGACTAAAAAGGAGTTTGCTAAAATGAAATTGTGAAGGTGCATTTCTAATGGTTATAGGTAGTTTGTTCCAAAGGCGAGCACCACGAATAACAAAGGACCTTTGCATTTTACACGTACGGTGTGGCTGAATTTTTAATACTGTTTTCCTTTCACGGAGTTTGGAATGTGTTGGTTGATCTTTGTCAGTGAAATGGAAGAGGTTGAGAAGATAGTGCGGAGCTCCATTACTGAATAGGCTATAAAGTAAATTACCCATAAAAAATTGTCTTCTTTTGGCGACGTTAAGGAGTCCTGCTCTTTCTCTATACTGAGTAATATGTTCACTTTTGGGGATGTTATAGATGAACCTAATGCAAGCATTAAGCGTACGCTCAAGCTTGGCATTTAGCTCGTCAGTAATATCGTCATATACCACATAGCCGTAGTCAAAGAAAGGAAGGATCAGGCTTTTGACTAGGAGGATACGCGTTGAAGTAGGAAGTGATTCCTTATTCCTGTTAAGCTGTTGGAGGACTCTAAAGGTTTTCCTTGAGATATCCGCAACGTGTTCATTCCATGTAAGAGAGCGATTAAGAATATAGCCCAGATCTTTCACAGAATCCACAAAGGGGATGATACGCCCATCGATCAAGAGAGGAGGCAAGGTTGCAATTGTTGCAAGTGAAGGAGAGGCAGAGGGTCCTATGATTATAGCCTTAGTTTTAGCAGGGTTAAGAGTGAGACCGTTTGTCAAGGCCCACTGCATCACCAAATCAATATCCTCCTGTACCCTTTGAAGTAAGCTCTTAAGAGTGGCAATAGGCCCGGAGAGGTAAAGCTTGAAATCATCAGCATATTTGTGATAGTTGCAGTGTCGAAGTTCACTACCAAGTTCAGATGTATAAATATTAAATAGAGTAGGTGCAAGCGTGGAACCTTGAGGGACACCACTCTTAACCTCCTCACAGTCAGAACGCTCGCCATTGCTAATTTGTACTCTTTCAGAACGATTACTAAGATAGGATTCAAACCATTTCACAGCCATATTTGAGAGGTGAAGTGATTTGAGCCTAGACAATAGTAAATTATGGTTAACTGTATCAAACGCCTTAGAAAAGTCAAAAAGGACAACAACCGTTATTTCCCTTCTATCGATTGCCAGTTTAAGATCAGACGTTACTTTAAGTGTAGCTATAAGAGTACTATGCCTAGCACGAAACCCAGATTGCATAGGGTCCATAAAATTGTTAGTTTCAATATGTGCTGTAAGTTGCTGATGGACAATGCGTTCGAAAGGTTTAGACAAGGCACACATGATGGATATCGGGCGGAAATCTTTGGGAGAGGTAGGGTTAGAAATTTTAGGAACAGGGCGAATGATCGCCTCTTTCCAAGTATCAGGAAATATTCCCACCTGTAGAGATGCATTATAGATATGCAAGAGAATAGGACAAATGACTGGTAAAGCTAAGCGAATCATTTTAATTGAAGTACCATCAGAACCTTGAGCATTTGATTTAACCTCTAAGAGATTTTTAATTAGGGTTTCTTGCGATATGTCAGAAAAGAATAATTTAGTATCATCAAAGGTAGAGGGAACTGCGAAAGAGGAAGAAGTGCAATTTGCAAGGAGTGTGGGTTTTGTAGTGAAGGCTGTTAAAAGATCTGCGGGTGAAAAATTGTTATCAGGAGCCAAGTGTTTTGGAGGAATAAGTCCAAGTCGCCTTAAGAGAAACCAGATGTTTTCATTTTTATTCCTGTTTTTAATAGAATTGTAATTATATTGATTGTATGAATCCCTGATTTTGGTTTGAACTAAGTTTCTCAGTTTACGAAATTCGGCTTGAATAATACTATTTTTTGTTCTTTTAGCCAATCTACGTTTTTTCTCTCTTTCTTTCATCAAGTCTTTGATATAAGATGTAATCCAAGGAGTGGACTTCTTTTTTGCTTTAAGGGTATGAAGAGGCGCAAATTTGTCAAAAGCTAAAGATAAAAATTTTGTTAGACAAATAACCTTTCTATTTATATCTTTTTCAATAAAAATTTTTTTCCAATCATAAGTGGAGAGGTGTTCCAGAAATTCGGCTTCATTTATATTTTTGAGATTGCGTATAGACAGAGGGGATATACTAGAGGAAGGATCAAAGGAGAACTGGTATTGCATGCTGATAAGGTCGTGGTTTGAGAGGAATGAGATTGAGTGTTGAGTAGAAGAAAATACCTTGTCTAGATCATCAACAATCATCATGTCAATCCATGTACTAGAATGATCGGTGTGGTGCGTGGTATTATGTGGAACTATAGATAATCCGGCGGAGAACACTACTGATTTTAAATAGTTAGTTAAATTGTTAGTGGCATTAAGATTTGTGTTCAAGTCACCAGTAAGTACAATGTTATTATAATTTGGTATGAGGTCAAAAATATCAGTCTCAAGTTCCCTACAGTAGGAGGCATTAGGAGGTTTGTAAATCACACCCACCAACATGCTGTCGTGAGACGAAGATAACTTGATAAAGAGGTATTCTGCAATAGGGTAATTGGCAGGAGGACTCACTCCAACCTGTACACCCCTTAAGCTGTCATGAATGTAGAGACAGACCCCACCCCCTCTTCTCTCATCTCTATCTCTGCGGAAAAGTGTGTAATGATCAAGTGCTATGAGGCTAGATGGAATGTTAGGCGTAAGCCAGGTCTCAAACACGGCTATGATATGGTAGGAACAGGACATAAAATGATGTTTGAATTCGTGGAAATGGGCAGGTAAAGACTGAGCGTTAACGTGACAAATATTTAAGGTTTCCATTTTGACAGTGATAAAAAACGTTCAAGTATAGTTAAATATAGAAGGGTGTGATATGTGTTAACCAACAAAATCCAGTTCACATGATTACAGATGAAAACAGGGAATAAGGCACATATAAAGGTAAAAATTATAAAAGCAATAAACATTATATAGTTAACATGCCAATTATTTAAGATATCAATTGAAAATGTAAAATGGTAATTTTGAAGTTACAAGTTACCTGAAAGAATGGTAGCACATAGGAAAAGATAGTAGTAATATAAATAACATGATCAATAACCAACAGAGCCAAAATTAAGTAATTACAAATAGGGTTAAGCAGAGTCAAATAGTTGCTGAAGTGACAGTGTAGATATAAATCTAAAAGAATCGTCAGTGGTACTGATGCACGAAAATTTAAGTATGCCGTAAAAGGATAAAACTCCGAAATAGACCGAGAAACAATCTTAGCATTTTCTATAGAATCTCGCGCAGTCGGTACAATAATAGATCTTTCAGGTAAAAAATGAAACACAATATAGTCAGGATTACTTTGATTTAACAGATGTTTTTGTAGAAGATAATAAATTCCATTAGAACAGTTAGAATAACTGAGAAACCTTTGTGTTATTAAATTCAAGTTTTTAATTGACAAAATTATTGAGTATGGTAAATGAGTTGGAAATCGGTCTAATTGGCAAGTTATGTTATATTTACCGACATATATACTTAGGATGATAATAGGAAGCAGTAGTTGCTATTTAAGTCCCTCGACGGTCTGCAGATTAGCCAGGTAAATTCGCGGAGATCCATCCTCTCTGCGACAAAAAATTTTTCCGCCCGCAATCCAAAGGTATTTGATTAATTTTTCTCTTCTGAGACCCAAGGCAATGGCGTAAATTTTCCGGTTCAAAGGTGAAAGGGCCTCACGTAGATAAACAGGGTGTTTATCTTTGCTCGGCCACCCGAGGTTTTCAGTAGAGAAGTCTCTAAAGACCTTACGCCTCTCAATGAATTTATCTCGCAGTTGTTGATTGCCGAGTTTCGCGACAATGATGGGCGGGTTGGAGGATTTTGTGAGCGCAGGTGCCTTTATAATTCGATATATTTTGACCACATCTTCCCTCATAAAGGGAACGTCAAGAGCCTTAGCTATCGAGTCGATGTTCGTAAAAAGGTCTTCATTGGGTTTCATAGGGAAATTATGAATTTCCAAAGTCGTTTGAAGGGCCGCCTGCTCGCTTACGTTAAGTGCATGCTCAAGAGTAACCACTTTTAATTTTAAATCATTGGCATCCTTTTTAATTTTGGTTATATCTTCCTTTTCAATTTCTGAGCCAGCTTCGAGCACAGAAATTCGATTTGAGTTATCAGCAATGTCGGATTTCATAGTTTGAATGGAGGTTAGAAGATTATCATTGAACGCTTGCTGCTTATTTTCAAATGACCATGAGGATTTTTTAAACCAATTAGTAATTAAATTTCCATTTTTAGTTCTTGTGATAGACAGATCCAAAGAATTGAGAGTATTATTGTTTTCTATTTCCAAAGTAAACTGTAGAGATTCGTCTATACTATTGAATGTGTTAATTAGTTATGAAATTTTAACTGTCGGAACAATAGTAAAAACATCATCCACGTAACGCTTAAAGAAAAGTGGTTTGAAGCTTAATTTAGATAAGGCTCTATTTTCAACATCTTCTAAAACAAGATTAGATGCAATAGGTGATAAAGGTGAACCCATCGGACAACCAGACATTTGTTTATAAAATTGTTGATTAAATGAAAAGACAGTATTATTAAAAACCGTTTTGACGGCTATTAAAATCTCTGAGTTTGATATTTTAGTTAAATTTTTATGTACACCAGAGACTCGCTATTTGAACGCGCGATCGGATGCGTTATATGAATTCCTAGAATTGCTGGTCCCCGCAGTTTCTCAAGGGGCAGGGCGAGAGACGGTTGCGACTCCGCCTCTGAAGGGACGCATGCACTATAGTCTATTCTACTCAGTCAAGTAGATTGCGCAATATTATGGAAACGGTTCAGGCGGCCCTGCCTGTTTACGTTTCGCTGTACGCGTTATATGAACAAGGCTATTTTCAGGCAACCCCCGAGATTGTTCATCTATCGAGTCTCTGGTGTACTTGTAATTTTTCTTCTATAACGTCCAAAACTAAATCCAACGGAATGTTATCAAACATAGATATAATATCTAGTGAAACAAGTGAATGTGTGTTAGGAACATTAAAATTATTAATTTTCTCTTTAAAGCTCGAACTATCTCTTATAAATGAATCAGTTTTTCCAGATACTGGCTTTAAGAGATTAGATAAGAATTTTGCTAAATTGCAAGTTGGAGAACCAATAGTAGAGACAATTAATCTCCATCCGAGGGGCCGTCCACTCTAGAATCGATTCTACGTGAGCATAATTATTCCGTCAATTAGATCACGATTCCTGTGATTCCACACATGAAGCATAATCCGGTTTGATTCTGAGCGTAAGAAAAGAAAAGTATCGAATCCAAACTCAGAAGATCGCACAGGGATCATTCTGACAGTCGCGCGCATCGAGTTGCATCAGTACGACTGATTTCTGTTGATTCCGCCTGAGTCCAGCTGATTCTTCGTTGATTCTTCATCGATTCCTTCGTTTCTCGACCACACTAGGGGAGCGTTTACATATTACGTAGCATTAAAAGTGGGACGACTGGGTTCGTGTTTCGTTACGATCTGTTATGTGGGGGAGGGGGGTATTTTTAACCCGATTACATAACATGTTTAATTGCATGTACACCAGAGACTCGATAGATGAACAATCTCGGGGGTTGCCTGAAAATAGCCTTGTTCATATAACGCGTACAGCGAAACGTAAACAGACAGGGCCGCCTGTACCGTTCCCATAATATTGCGCAATCTACTTGACTGAGTAGTATAGTGCATGCGTCCCTTCAGAGGCGGAGTCGCAACCGTCTCTCGCTCCGTCCCCTGAGAAACTGTAGGGACCAGCAATTCTAGGAATTCATATAACGCGTCCGATCGCGCGTTCAAATAGCGAGTCTCTGGTGTATTTCTCAGGGTGGCCTGCTGGACTGGGAAACCGGGGAAAGCCAGAAATGACCGGGAGTTTTTTGGAGACTAGGAAAAAGGGGGAAAAGACAGTGAATTTATTTTGTGACTGGGAATTTTACAAATTTTTAAAAGAAAAATCTAACCATTCAATTGAAATATCACGAACTTCATGTCACATGATATATCATGAAATTTAAAATAAGTTTGATTTCAACTTTTTTTTTAAGCGTTAAGTTCAGTTGTTGACTTTTTCAATTATGAAACCATTTTATGATATATATTATGGAGCATTTTTAAAATGCAGTTTTGAAGACTTAAACAATACAGAATGAACAGCGTTTGAAATTAATATTTGTTCACAAAAAACTTCTGTAAATAAAAACTAATTAACAATTTCAAAAATGGAACTGTAGTTCAAGAATTCGAGATTGAATTTCATTCTTAATATTTTTTAACATTGAATAATCTATCAGTCTAAAATATTCCATTTTTAACCCATTCGAACTGAAATTTTTTAATTAAAGAAAATAACAATTTTTCAGTGACTTAATACTTTTCGACTGTTCATTTAAAATAAAAAATTATAAAAATAGAATATTCATAACTAAACAATTTGAAACTGAATTGTTTGAAACAGAAAGCCTTCAATCTTTCAAATTTCACAGAGCTAAACTTAAACTTTGAACGTCACAATGTTAATTTGAATTCTTCTATTTAAAATACATTCTATTTTAAAGTAAAATTGTGTAATTTTAATGTACACAATAGTTAATCAATTATTTCAAACAGAATATAGATTTTTCAAGATTTTCAAAATAAAATTTGGAAGCGTATCTTTAATAGTTTGACCACAAAATGGAATTTTTGATTTTTAATTATTTTTTATGCAATCAAAATGTTAAGTTTGAGATTTTTCAGGGAAATTCAAAAAGCTGTTATGATACTCCTATGGGAAATTCAAGAAGAAACATCTTTCTTTCCTTGACTTTTTTTCGTCTCATGAGTTGTTTGGCTGCAAATGTTAATTTTCGTTGGTTTTTTTTTTGGATTATGAAAATGCTATAATTCTGACAACTTTCATTTAATCGGAAAATATCGTGATGATAAATTGTTCACAAGTACCAAAAATACGCGTTCATAGAATTTTTGAAAAAAAAATGGTCTCAAAAATTTTCAAAATTCTCCAGATTTTCGAATTTTTATCCAAAATGGCTGGCAGACACATTCGTAAGAACCTGTTTTTCGGGTTCAGGGGGTCTTAAAAGGTGGACATTTTTCAAGCAAAAATGAAACGAATTATCAACAAAATATGTAGTTAAGTTTTAAGCTAAAAAAATAAATTTTTAACGAAAGAATGGTTTTCTAACAAAGTAGTTCAACTGTCAACCTAGTAGTTCAACTTTCAACAAAACAGTAGAATTTTCGACCGAAAAAGATTCTTTTTGACTAAATTGTTGGATTTGAATAAAAAGTATAGTTTTGAACTAAAAGAGATGAATTCTGATCCAAAAAGATAACAGTATACTTTTCAATTAAAAAGAATTAACTTTCAACTAAAAATATTTCAATTTTTTGATTTGGTTTATAAACTCTTTCTGAATGAGGCACGTGAATTGCAAAAAAAGAAAACAGAAAAATGAATTAGGCTGAAGAAAATAATGTTTTGATAATACGATATCTACCAAGAAGACTAATTTTGTACAAAAAAAACAACACAAATTTTCAACCAATTACTTGAATTTTGACCTAAGAAAGATCAATTTTTAACCGAAAACGGAATAATTAAATTTTCAGTTAAACAAATTAATTTGTATTCAAACAAAACATTTTTAACAAAATAGTTCGACTTTCAATCCAACAGTTGAATGTTTAAAAAAGAGAATTTTAAACCAATACAGATGATTTCTTAACGAGAAATGTAATAATTGATATTTCAACGAAACAATTGCATTTATACCAAAAACATATCGAATTTCTACTACAAAAAGGCATTTTTAACCGCTAACAATTTTTCAATAAATAAAGAAAAATTATGAACAAAATTGTTGAACTTTCAACAAGAGAATTGAAACTTCAAACAAATAATAAAATTTTCAAGTAAGAAGGCTAGGTTTCTATAAAAAAAATTTTTTTTTAACAAATTGCATGAATTTTTATCCAAACTGTTAAATTTGCAGCCAAAAAAGATGAATTTTCAACATACTTGTTGAAATTTCAACAAAATGATTTAATGATCAACTAAATAATCAAATATTCAATTTAAAAGATTAGTTTTCTATCAACAAAACGAATTTTCAACAAAATGTACGAATTTTCAAGTAAATAGTTAAATTTTCAACAGAAACGATGACTCTTCCGCAAATTTGCTGAATTTCCCACATAATAATTAAATTTTCAAACTACAAAGATGGCTTTTCAAACGAGAAGATCAACTTTACACCGAAAAGACAATTATTAGAAAAGTTTTATTTTTTAACAAAAATTGTAATAGTTGATATTTCAACCAAATTTTCTACAAAGCAGTTAAATTTTCAACCAAGGATGAATTTTTAAAAAATAATCGAATTTTAAAAAATATAATAAAATTTAAAAAAAAATTGTAACCACAGAAAGAGAATTCTTAACCAAAAATACAATAATAGATGGGTCAACCAAATAAAATGGATTTTCAACCAGAGATGAATTTTGGATGAAAAAAAATGGATTTTTACAAAGTTGTTCAACTTCAACAAGGTAGTTAAATTTTCAGCCAATAAAGATTAATTCTAAAAAAATGTAATGCTTGATACTTCTGTCTAAACAGAGTTCAATTTTAATTTAAAAACATTTGTATTCAGCCAAAAAAGTCATATTTTCAACAAAACAGATGAATGTTCATTAAAAAAGTTAATTTGTTGATCCCAAGCTAACTCGCCCGAGTCTGCACGGAATCGTAGCGATTCCTAGTGATCCTTGGCGATTCTCACTGATTCCTGGTGTTTCTTCTGAATCTTACTGATGAACGGATGTTTCAAACTTTCAGAATCGATCTCTAAGATTCTACCGAATCAAGCTGATTCCCACATATTTCTGAAAAATCTTTTGACGAGTGACTGATTCTGAATCGATTCTAAGTGAGGAAAATCACTGATTCCTCCAATGAACGGCCCCTCGTCTCCATCTTAATTCTGGCTTGTGAACTTTGGGGAGGGAATATGCTTTAGCTGTCACAAAACCATGGTTTTTTAAATTTATAAGCTGAATTTTCATTTATGTATCTTTTTTTCTCCCATCTAGGAATAATATCGTTGCATTTTTCTTCTATGAACGGAACTAAACTAGTGTTAACTTTTTTATATAAAGTATTATTCTGTAAAAGATTTTGAATAGTTGATTTGTAGTCTTCTGAATTTGGAGCCACTAAGATTATATTTGTCTCACGCTTTTACAAAGATAACATCCTTGTGGTCCTTTTGGAATTTTGTAGCAATATCTGAAATTTGATTGGAGTTCTTAAATTTATTTATTTTTTCATGATTTGAGATTAAATCTGTAACTATTTTTCGAACATTTGATTTTTATTATCATCTTTAATGTTTTTAATACAATTTTCTATATTAGCAATGATATTATTAGTAGGAATGTTTTTAGAGTTATAAGAAATCCCAAATTTAGTACCCAATGCTAAGGTTTCAGCTGTTTCATCAGGAATTGTCACATTAGATAAATTTTTAAACCATTTGTTAACGCTTATGTCTCTGTACCTATTTTTTCCCTCTAAAAATCTATCAGTCAATAAATTACATGTTTTAATGTGAGATTCCCTTTGTTGAAATTGTAACTTTTGTAGACTACATTCTTGTGATTGAAAAAAGTTAACAATCGAGTTTTCTGTAATTTTTCTGTCTAGTCAGAGGTCGTAACGTCATAATAAAAAGGAATTTTGACTCGATTTCTTTTTCATATTTTTTTTCTAAATTGATCGTACACGGAGAAAAAAACCACACTGTTATAGTAGGCTGAGCTCTTAATATTACAGCATGGAACTTCATGTGCGAAATTGGTATGAATTTCTACCAATATTGGCATCAGGTTAGACATTTTTAGCATTAAATGTCCTATACCATAAAAGAATCAAGCGCATGCCGTTATTGCTGGAGTCACATGCCCTTAGAGCAGTTGTGCCTTGCGAAAATAGCTCGAACTTCGCCTTGCTACGGTTGTAAGAAAACTCATCCTATTAGAGTATGAGTACTCTTACAAAAGAGATATTAGGCCACGCCTACCGGCGCTTGCGCGTGACCTAATATCTCGTTTGTAAGAGTACTCATACTCTAATAGGATGAGTTTTCTTACAACCGTAGCAAGGCGAAGTTCGAGCTATTTTCGCAAGGGATAAAGGCTTTAAAAGCATGAAGCTTTGTACTTTTTTAGGATAAAGGGATTCCTGCTTAAAATGAATGAATTTTGTACCAAGATAGCAAGAATGAAACCTACGACAAAAGCATGACTAGTGTTCTTACTATTATAGGCATATTTTTTTCTCCGTGTAAGACGGAAATAAAAATATGAAAACTTTGTTTTCTCTCATATTCTTGAATATACAAAAACGATCGAAGAAAGTTTCACTTCATGATCTCTTTTGATTTCTTGAGGTTTTAGTTATCCAAAGCTTTTTGGAAAAAATCCGAAAATTTCTGGAAAATTGCTAAGTTTCCGGTGATTTATGAAAAGCTGCTAAATCATCGGAAATTTCAGGTATCCAAAGCTTTTTGAAAAATTTCCAGAAATTTATGGAAAATTCCTAAATTCCCGGAAATTTATGGAAAATTGATAAATTACCGGAAACTTCAGGTATCCAAAAATTTCTAAAATTTCTAAAAAGTCTCTCAAGCGTCAAATCATGATGAAGTGAGCTTATTATTCCGGTAGTCCTGGAAAGTAAATCTGAATCGAAATACGCAAGCGCAACAGCAAGAAAAAGTAATCTGGCTGGAACTGGGCAAGCGCAGCAGCTAGAAAAAGTCTTTTTGCAACTGCGTTTTACCCCGGCTTTGGAATTGGTCACTTCCCGCACGCAATAAATGTCTCATTTTGTTCAAAATCAGTTTCTTTTTGATAAAAATGAATTTTTGATTCACCTTTTTGGTTGAAAATTCGTTTCGTTACTTAAAAATTTCTTTAAAAAATCGAAATTTGCTTCAAAATTCTGTGTATTTTGATAGAAATTAATCTTTTTTTTTTTTGAAGAAAAATAAATTTTTTACTAAAAATATAGCTATTTCTTTTTTGTTAGAAAATTGATCTTTTCTGGTTGAAAATTCCCTTCCCGTTTGAACATTAATCTTCCTTGGTTAATGATTCAATAATTTGTTAAAAATACGTATTTCTTTGTTTAATTCCACTGTTTATGATTGAAAATTAAAATATTTTTTTGTGGAAATATCAACTTTTACACTTTCTTACATTTTTTGTTCAAAATTAACTTTTGAAGTAAGTTTTGGGTTTCAAAAATAATTATTTCAATTTAAATAAAGCAATGACAATGCTGAAAAATGGTAATTGTGTTAAATAATGAAATTTTAAAGAAGTATATCAGTCTTTGTCACTACCTTTCAATGGAAACTGAATTTTCTGGATTATTTGTGTGAATTCGGCAAAATTCTTTCCTTGGAGTTTTCAAAATTACCCAATCGGCATTGATGAGAAGCGACAACAATGTTTTCGAGATTTTCTTCACACACCTATTTTTTTAGAGAAGGATTTTACATAAATTACTATCATCAATTGACCGCTATGCCCTCTTCTGATTGTTTGAAAAAAGTGAAGAAAAATTAGAATTTTTTTGTCGATCAAATGAAAAGGGGTCAATCGGCTCGAAATTAATCATACATATTTAGGCTCTTCATGCTTTAATTTTCAACAAAATTCTGCTTTCGATTTTCAAAATTTTTCCAAAAAAATTTCAAAATGAAAATAGTCAAGCCAAACAATTTCCCAAGACTTTAGCACATTAAACGAACATTCAAAATCTCCAAGATCAAACACTAGCCCATTTAATGAATCCCGTCTCAGCATCCTTCATCGAAAAAATTTCAAATTAAAAGTAGTCACCCGAGACAATTTAATTTTTTAGATTTTTAATGTTATTTTTTACGAATAAAACAAAAACTGCGCGTCCTATAAAAAAAATGATTGAAAACAAATTTATAGACCTTTTCCAGATAAAAAATGTGTGTCTTTTAATTTTTTTTTCTTATCTTGCATAGTTTGATGCTTTAAATACGTCTCATAACAATGAGAATCTAAAAATTGACCCGATCGTTTTGAATAATAATTGAGAGTACAATAAATAATTTCTTTCTGAATTCTTGAGATATCACTTTATAACTTTATGAAGATTAGAAGTTCCGAGTTTTGAAATTGAAATTCTTTTTTAACTTGCAATTGAGCCCTGTGGAGTAATCAAAAGTCACAAATATAAAATTTATTATTATTTCTGAACCTTTTTGTTTTATATAGCAATAACAAATTTTTAAATTGTACAATATAATTTTGAATTTTTCAATATTGAAAGCACCTGATTTAACATCGTACAATTTTAAGCCTGTTTTATATCAAAGAAATAGATTTTCTAATATCTTAAGCTTGCTAGAAAACTTTTTTAAATACGTCGATATCTTTCAAATTGTCGGTGATCCAATGAAATCCTTTGAATCTGGTGAAATGCTTTGGAATTCCTTTAAATAACCTTGCAGAATTCAAAATCTCTTGCAATTCTTTGAAATCTGTTAAATGATTTTAAAACCTACATTCAGTAAATAATTCAATCATTCGTGTGTAGTTTCTCTGTTTTTGCATTACTTCGTGCAATATTCTAACATAACTTTATTCAATAGCGAGCTTCTTCGAATGATTTTTCAAGAATCGCAAAAAAATAATAAGAAATTCAATTTAGAAAAATCATCACAGGCCTGTACTGAATTTGTCACAATAATTCTTCATGAGGTTGTAACGATCACAACAGTAAGTTACGAATCCGTTCAACAGTTTTTGAATTCTGAAAAAAATGTTTAACCTATAAAATTTACAAAAAAATATATAATAAGTAGATATTGTAAAAATTCTTCCATTTTTTTTATAATGTCGCCCATTTACGATTGTCACGACTCATATCTCGTCTACTCTTGACTTTTCCAAGGATAGTACATAATGATTTTCTATTTCACAGCAAGAGAAACACGTTTGACAAAACAGTTTATTTCTATGGCTCCATTTCCCCACCTAAATGTAGATAATCATTTTTGTCAATAACGTGATAATGACTATTATAAAAGCAGGTACGACACGCATGCAAAATCTTGTTCGTTGCGGCTCTGGAAGTTCGTTTTTGAAAGGCAGTACTGACACTTCAGAAAAATGATGAAGTTAATTTTAACTCTGATTTTCATATTCACGATATCGTTTGATTCTGTTGGTAAGTAGAATATTATTTACTATCAAATCAATATACTGTAAAATATCTTGCATCCAGATAATGACTATATTCACAAATTTGCATTTTACTTCAAAACAGGCGAAACATATGTTATTATCATTGTGCATCTTTCCCAGCATTTTTGCCAAAATGTGTTTAAAAGGTTTCAATTCAATCTTTGTGTGTACCGACGAACTGAATTTCGACGAAATTTTTTCTCACATATGTTATCATTTTTGTAACATATGTTGGACCAAATTTCAGTGCAACCTGCTATAATTAAGTTTTTTACAAATCCTTATTACAGCATGAACTGCCTTCTTTGCCAAAATATTTTTCGAAGATTTGAGTTAAATCTTTACGTGCAGGAAAAAAATAAACTTTTTTTCAACACGTGTTGGAATTTTTGTAACGCATGTTTGAAAATATTTCAGTTCAAACTGTAATAATTTTTTTACAAATCCTTACTACATTATGAGCTCAAATTTTCGCCGGAATAAGTTTGAAAGATTTTTATTGAATCATTACGCGATAAATATAGACGGCGCGTTCAGCAAAAATTGTCTGTTCCCCTCCAGCCATCGATATAGTTTGGCAACAGCCACTTGGAGCGCTGTAAGCAACTTTCATCGTACTCGTCGAGGCGCACTGATGATAACTTAGCTCGGACAAGAACCATTCAAATTAAAAATAGATGTTGAGAGGGCAGTTCTAAGCCAGATTAGGTTTCGCATTTGCAAACAAAATTAAATAAGTCGAATAGAATTTCAATAGCTCATTCATAAAAAATGTCATAATCCATAGAATCTATTTTAAAATAAAACTCTGAACTATTATAATTTAACTATATTTTTTAACTTTTTTCAGAACTTTCAAATATGTTTTAAAATGATTCCCATTTTTCGGTGAAATTTGTGTAAGATTCTGCACGAAAAAAATCGCCTCAAAATCTACGAGATTTTTTTACAATTTTATAAATCTTTTAAATCTTTTAAATTAAAAATACAATAATGAAATATTTTTATCACAGAAATTTTTTTAAATGTTTAATTTTTTTCAAATTATTGTTCGAATTTAAAATATCAATAATTGTATAAAAATAAATTAATAAATTAATAATTTGTTTTTTCTTCCATATAAATATTTGATTATTTTATTTAAAAAAATATTTGTTAACAAACCATTTTTTTAATTGTTTAAACAAGGGAATTTTCTAGTTCAGATATTTTATAATTCGGAAATTTTCTGTCGGGAATTTTGAAATTCGTTAATATTAGAATTGCCGGAGGCGACTGAAAAATCCCGAAGAATAAAATTCCCGACACTGTAAAATTTGCGAATTGCAAAATTCCCGAATAATATAATCCCCGAAATAATAAAAGTGCCGAATTATAAAATATCAGAACTAGAAGATTCCTGAATTTAAACAGTTTAAAAAATTGTTGTTCATTAAATATTATTTATTTATTGAAAATACAATAATCAAATACTTTTATCAAAGAAATGTTTTTAATTTTTAAAGTTTAAAAAAATTCTTGTTTGAATTTAAAATAACAATGATTGATGAAAAAATATATATATTTCTGGATGAAAAATTTTGTTTGAAAATGTTCATAGTATTTAAAAAAATACAAAAAACGTTCTCAAAAATCAAATTTTTAATTTAAAAACAAATAATAAATAAAATAAATTCCGCTATAAATCGGTGCTGAATTGAATCCTGCAAAGTTTGTTTGAAAAATGTTATTAGGTTCGAAGAAAATGTAGGAAGAAATTTTTTTTCTTTCGACGCGCACGTGTTTTTTATATTATTTTTTAATACAATTTTTAAACAATTATTACTCTTGTAAATTCAAACAATAATTTTTAAAAAATTGCATATTTAATTTTTCTTTCACATAAATATTTGATTATTGTATTTTTTGATAAATAAATAATATTGATTGAAAAACAATTTTTTTTTTGTGATTTAATTCGGGGATTCCATAATTCGGGAATTTTTTACTTTGGATATTTTCTGTCGGAAATTTTCCAATCCGGTGATATTATAAACAGTTCGAAAATTTCATAATTTCAGAAATATTATTCGAAAATCTTCCCATTCGCCAATTTAATCGTGTCGGAGATTTCATTTTTCGGAACTTTTCAGTCATCCCTTTCGGAATTTTTTTAGTCGTCTCATATTTTTATACCTTCTCTTAAAATTATGTAATTTTCCCAAATTAAAAGTCAAGATTTAATTTTGAAATCATCAAAAGTATCAGTTTTCTTTTAAATTATTTGAAATCATTTCAAATTATTTTTGAAATTTTTTCGGAACTTTTAAATATATTTTAAAATGATTCCCATATTTCCTAAAATTTTTGTAAAATCTTGCAAAAAAAAAAAATGGCCTCAAAAGCTTCCATATTTTTTTCCAATTTTGTAAATCTTTTGAAATGTTTTGAAATATTTTTAAACTTACTTGTTTGGAAATAAAAAATCATTTTAAATATTTCCCGAAATCTTAAAACAAACACATTTTTTTGTTGAAATGTTTCAAAATTCTTGAGAAGCTCCTAATATTTTGTTCGAAACATTCAAAAACCTCCAGCTTATTTGCATTTCTTCTAATTAATCATTGTTCAACTGTTATTTCGAAATCAAAATTCAACACTTTTACTTTCATATTACAAGCTTAAAAATTAGAAAAATTATAATCGTAACATTCAAAATTTTAATTTACCACTCTGCAATTGTGACAATTCAGTTTCGAATGGTTTAACATTGAAAATTTTTCTGTTTTTTTTTGTTTTGTTTTTAATTTAAAAATTCCAAATTGAATGAGGTGAAAATGTTATATTTTATACTAAAACAATACTTGAATAAGATTTTGAAATTGAATATAGGCGTTTATTTCTGAATCTATTAATTTTAATTCAATTTCAAATTTAACATTGATTATGAAGACTCAGTCCGATTTTTCATTTGTGTAACTACTAAGGCTTGCGAATTAAATTAATTCAAATATAAACGTTAAAATATGCAAGTTATACAATTTTGAACAGATATATAATCATCTTGTAAAATAAATTACTGTTCAATTTTTAATACTCGAACTACAGTTCAGTTTTTAAAAGTTGCGAGTCTAGCTCAATTTAGCACAGCTTTCATTTTTTTTTAATTGAACTAGAATATTATAATTTTTCGAGAGAATTTAAAAAGAATTTAGGAATGTTTAAAAATAACGCGTCAAGGCAAACTTCATCAGTTTAATTTTCCAGTTTTCACCCCCCCCCCCCCTCTATCATTACATGTGATATAATTTTGTATAAGAGAAAAGCTCATCTTTTAAAATCGGCTTCGGTCTCTTCTATTTTCTCTCCACTTTGCAAGTTACACTTCAGTTACGCGATTATAAATCTTTTATGAATATGTCTGTATACAGAAAACACAGTTTATAGAAAAATAACCAGCCAGATTTTTTTTTTTTTTTTTTTGACAATGGTCCACGTGACAAAAGTCCAGTTACAATTAAGTTTCTTTTTTAAGTTAAACCATTGGAAATATTGAGTGCTTTAAAATTCTTTGAAAATACATTCGGATGTGTAAAAAAAATCCTGAATTACTGTGAAGTCCTTCATTTATTTGCGAGCTAATTTTTTGAAAAATGGAGTAAAATATTATTGTAAAATGCAGTGGAAAGCATTACATTGATCGCTGGAAACTCTCAAAAAGCTCTAACATGTGAGGATTTCTTAAAAAGTTTTGAAATTCCTTTGAAACCATTGAAATCAATTGAAAATTCCTACGAAGAGAGAGTGGAAAAATCTGGACAAATTTGAAAATCCCTAAGAACTTCATGAAGCCTTTCAAGTTCTTTTCAATAAATTTTTTGTTTATAAACGGATTGGAAATAATTACAAAGTTTCGAGATTTATTATAAAAGTACAATCTTGCGCGCGACCGTTATTTTCATTTTTTTAACTGCGTTAAATGTCTTAAATTTTGTTGAATGAAGTATTTCCTTAAAGTTTTTAACGCTTCACCTTTAATTTTATTAATGGCTATATGTTCATTTATAATTTTTGGTATGATTTTATTATTTGTCTTTGAAGTATTCATTTTCTATCTTAATTTCTAACTCTAATCAATTTTCTTTATTTATAGACCTAATAATTTTCAAATATATAAAATTATTCAATCAGTTGAAGTAACATACATTTTTTTTTCCTTTTTTGGGAACCCTATAAAACAGACGCATGAGAATGATATATAACAAGTAAATTTTTATTTGTATTCCAACAAAAATTGTACACGTATCAAACTTTAATCACCTTCAACCATAAAACTCTTTCGTCATAAATGCAACTCAATAAGTGGAATTTGCCGACTGTGTGTATTTACTGTGTAGTAGACTATTATGTGCGCGCGCTAACTTTTGTATTCATTTTTCTCATTCACTCAATTCTCAAATAACTATTTATTTGTTAATATTTTTTGACCAATCAAATTCTTGCTGAAATTATATTCTCAAGTAATGTATTCAGTGAATCCATGTAACGTAGAATTTACTATTACTAATAATTACTAATAATTACTAGCAGGCTGAAAAATAAACGTTTATCTATCTAGTAAACGGCGAGATATCATTTGAAGATTTCAAGTGCACGTTATTTAATAAATTATATTTAAAAAACATAATTTTTGTCCAATGACATTTGCGGGTAATTTCACAGCCATTTTTTCAAGTGCAAGCATCAATATACATCGCTAAATCATTAACAAAAATAATACCTATAATTAAAAAAATCATATTCTGATCCGATTCTCAGTTCTCAATATGAAAATCAATAAACATGTATTTGCACTGGAATGTTCAAATAAATTTTTATAGAAAGAGAAGAGCGTGTCAAAATACATTGCTAAATAATTAAAACATGTACATTAGGGCATATCGAAAAAAAAGTTGTTTGTCTTCTGTCTCCGCATCGTAGATATAGCTAAAAATCACAAAAAACGAAGCAATTCTTCAAATTTGAACAGCAAAAAATTTTTTGTTGAGATTTAAATTATCAATAAAAATAGTTCAAAGCAAGTCGATTTATACCTGTATAGCGATAATTCCATTAAAATATTTGTTTCCCTCCCTATTTGACTCTGAAGTTATTTTCTGAAGCTATTTTCTTAGATTCATATTAAATTTCTCGAATATTTGACCATATAATGTGTGACATACGTTAATCAGAATGTATTTGCAGTATGTTAAAACAATAATATATACATTTGAAAACACTTTTACCTTATTTAAACACATAAAATTAATTTTTTTGTGAAATAAAGAGCATATATCATTGGTGTAACATATTGAAAATACATTCTTCTTAACGTATATCAGACATTTCGTGATCAAATAGTCGAAAAAATTGCCGTAACTCTAAGAAAATAGCGAAAAAGTCGATTTTTTTCGATATTTTGAAATTTCAATGTCATTTAGGTAGGGTAAAAAATATTTGAATCAGTTTTGAAATAAATCATTAATTCATGTTTCCTAATATAGAAAAATTATTATTCCATCTTTATGTAATTTAATATTGTAAAAACAATAATCACCTAATAATTAATTAGTCAGTTTCCAACATAAAAAGCAATAAAGAATTATTCCCATTGAAACATTTAAATATTGTTTATTTTATATTTTCCAAACAATCGTCATTGTTGATAACCTTTCAAACTTGTAAAAAAAAAATTAAAACCTAATTATGAAGACTGAATTCAGATACACAAGTCACAACATCACGAAAACTTACAAAAATTGCATAATTGGAATAGAGTTATTTTGATAATAATAAATAAACTTTTATCTTATAAATTATAACCAATATTTAATCACAGTACCCTAAAGTAAATAATTAATTTATGTTAGTTGATATTAAAAAATTAAAAATCAATCTTTATGTGGTTTAATATTGTGAAAAATTTAATCAGCTAATAAATAATTAATGAGTTCAGAACATGAAAAGAGTTAAATCATTGTTTTCATCGATAAATTCAAGAAATGTTGATTTTATATTTTTCTGACAATTTCAGTCAACAATAACCTTTTAAACTAATTCCAGAAAAAATGAAAACGTTTGTCCATATAATTTTGAAAATTGAATTCGTATAATCATTTCTAAACAACACAAACTATAAACTTTATAAACTTTTATTATGCAAACTATAGCCAATATAGCCAAATAAGGAGCATTAAACTCTAAGTTTCATGGAAACATTCAAAAAATTTTTTATTCAAATATATTTTTTAATTTGAACTCACATTTCTCAATATTTGATTTACTAATAACCTTTTAACTAATTTCAGAGAATGTAAGTTTAAACAGAATCAGCTAATAAATTAATAAATCAGTTCATAACATAAAAAGTATTACACAATCATTTTCATTGAAACATTCGAATAGTTTTTACATTATATTCTCCTTCAAATTTGAAATTTCATTTCTATTCATTTAATTCATTGTTAAACTTTGAAACTAATTCAAAATACTAAAACATAAGCACATATAATCTTGAACATTGAATTCAGATAGAGTCATTTTACAACGTCACAAACATTTGAAAACATTATATAATTGTAATAGAGGTATTTGAAAGAAGAAATAAACTTTTATTATAAAAATAATAGCCCATATTCAATTACGTAACCTTCAAGTAAATAATCAATTTATGTTACTTAATTGGAAACAAATTCAAATTCAATCTTTATTTAATTTAAACTTTTAATTAATTTATCAGTTCACAACATAAAAGGCATGAATAAATTATTTTCATTGAAGCTTTAAAATAATTTTCACTTTATAAATATTTTTTAAAAATTTTGTCATATTTTTAATTAACTTTAATTTATTAATAATCTTTTAACTTATTCCAGAGAATGTAAGTTTTAATAGAATAAGTTTATCAAGCTTTATCAGATATCACTGCGGTAGTGCCACGAACTGAGACTATTTTGTCATTCATCTAATCTAATCGAGTAGGCTATAGTACATACAATAATATCGGCCGTAATATAACGCGCATATCATGATAAAGAAGAACATTTGCGACTGGACTAGAAATGTAGAAAAATTACTGAAATACATTTCATTTTACGCCGTGTATTGAGAAAGTCAGTCATAGCAACCAAAGAAAAAATATAATAGATTTAAGACTTTCACGATGATCCATTATAATGAATTTAAATTAAAAATTTGAAGATTTTTCGGGTTTCAATCGTGTGCGAAACTATGAATGTTGCCGACGTTTCGTGATCATTGCAGTTCACTTCTTCAGGGCTGACCTGAAACTGAAGTTTCTGGTCATGTTATTCTTATGTATGTATTCTCTACGATGCCTGTGATTGGCCAGAGCGCCCCCTGGTGTGGGCTGGTTGAACTTGATTGGCCAATCAAGTCCTTTTTAAAAAACCCGGGAGGACGGAAAGCCAAACCGGATTGAAATTATATCCATTGTCCCTATTGATGTTATTAGGGTGTTTTAAGATTTCGATTGCTTCTCTATGTTTTCTTGGAAATTTATTGTACGTTTTTGCGATTACAGTACGCGTCCCGCATTCAGTGTGTGATTGACTACATGACATCTGGCAGGACTTTCGCTGCCAAGGTTCGAAAGTTCGCGCGCGAACTGCGGATCCGTCATCACACAATCAACAAGTAAAAGCTACTGATCACTAGGCAGCATATTGTTAACAGAATACGAGTACTATCTAACGCTAGGAGAAGTCTAGAGCGGAGAGAGAGGTGGGTCAGATAAAATCAACAGTTTTTGTCTGACGCATCTCGACTCTTCCAAGACCCTCCAGTTACAGTCGATCATCCGCCCAAACCAGAGGAGATCGAAGCATTTTGGAGAGAAGTCTACGAAGTCCAACATCCACTTGAAGAAGGCTCAAAGAACATAAATAGCCTCAAGGAGCTGTGCTATGCCCTCCTAACACCTGAGAAGGAATGCTCAACTATCACTACCGAGGAGGTGAAAAACGTATTAAGAGGCATGAAGAATTATTCCGCTCCGGGACCACAGATGGTATCAAGACCTTTTGGTGGAAGAAGTTGCCTTCAACGCACCAGCATCTGGCCCGAATTTTCACCTCATATCTACAGTCGGAAGAGCCTATTCCGAAGTGGTTAGTGGAACGGCGCACAGTGCTCCAGCCGTAGACGGGCAACTTAGCTGATACTAAGAATTACAGGGCAATAACTTGTCTGAACACACTGTAGGTATAAGATCTTCACAGCTATCATAAATGATAGGATTTTTCGGACAATTGGACCTGTGTGGCGAGAGATGTATGAACAACGCGGCTCAAGGCTGGCGTAGCAGGATGTCAAGAGAACCTGCTCATCGATAGATGTGTTTGTAGAGACACAGCATCCTATCAGCAATTCCTATCGATGGCCTGGATTGATTACCGGAAATCTTTCGATTCAACCTCCCGTACACTTATCATCTGTCTGTTGGAAAGCTTAAAGGTTTATCCACACATCGTGAGGTGCATAGAGAGATTAATGCCGCTTCGGAAAACCAGATTTACTATCTCACCTGGAAAACATCGTGTGATCACTAACAGTATCACCTTTCAGAGAGGTGTGTTTCAGGCCGACACCATGAGCTCTCTCCTCTTTTGCCTCACATTATTGCCACTATCTCTCGCACTTCGCCATTCCGAAGGGTGCCTCTGCGGTAAAACCTGGAGATCGAAAGCATAAGGTCACTCATGTATTTTACATGGATGATCTCAAGGTCTATGCTACTTAATGGCATCCCCCAAGATCCTGAGCTCGTCGACAGTAGTGCTATACGACACCTTGGCGCTGGAGAGACCTATACATACCTGGATGTACCACAGAGCCGCATTCAGGACGTGACATCTATAAAGGATACTCTCCGATGCAGATTCAAACGTCTCATCCGACGGATATGGTCTTCCGAACTGTCGGCGAGGAACAAAGTATCTGCGACGAACATGCTTGCCGTACCAGTAGTACTCTATTCATTTGGACGAAGGACGAGCTCAGATCCCTCGATATCGGGTCCCGAAAGGTTATGCGTACGATCAAAAGCATGCACCTTAAGTCTTCTGTTCCGCGACTCTACATCTCACGCCGTCAAGGTGGTCGCGGAATACTGAATCTTGAATGTCTTCGCAACATAATTATTCTGGGTACAGCACATATAGTCGCAAATAGACCAGACTCCCTTCTTAAAATGGTCAGGAAATACGAACAAGTGGGCAAAGGGGCGCTTCTGTACAAAGCAGCGGAGTAGGCTGCTGAAACAATCGGCCTTGACTTCAATATCAGGATTGAGCAAAATGCATCAAATCTTATCCATCTTGAATACTCACTTCTAAAATGTGGAAGATCAGTCGATGTCGTATGAGCTAACGTTTGCTTTCCTTAGATCACCCGGATTGAAGTCGGGCACTGAGGGCTTCATTTTGGCATGTCAAGACGGTGTCATTTCCACTCTAGTATACCGTCGCCACATTTTGAGCCAAGACATTCCCGATGATAGCTGCAGAGCGTGTCATGCACACCCCGAGCATCTAGGACACATACTATCTAGTTATCCAACTCATGCGGGAACGACCTACATCCAAAGGCACAATTCAGCACTAGGAGTGCTTTATTAGCATCTCTGTCACTCGTATGGCATTAGCCAAAATACCTCTCCGCTAAACGCATCTAGAGGAATAGAGTCAATTCTCGAAAATGAGAAGTGCCGCATATACTGAAACTTCATATTCTCGACCATTTTTTCTGTTGCGCACTCGAGGCCTGACATAGTTCTCCTTGACTTCGAGAAACAAACCATGTTCGTTATCGGATTTTTGGCACTAGCTGACAAAAGCGTCACAGCCAAGGAGAAAGAAAAGAAAGAAAGGTATAAAGATCTTATAAGGGAGCTGCGACGGTTATACCCGGAATATTCCGTTAAGCTAATCGTCGTAATCATCGGCGCTCTTGAAAGTGCCAAGGTTTCACTGGTTAATAGCCTGAAAAGCATCCCTGTGTGTCAACAAAATGCTGAGACACTTGCGGGAAAAATGCAGAAGGCGGTCGTCCTTGGGTCGCTCCATGTCCTCATTGAGCACGAGACTTTTGCCGGATCATCGTATTGAATTCGTCGCAGACTGCAGCCACCTATCTCACGGTCGTGAGACGTGGTTGCAGCTGAAACTTTACCCCGATTTCGTTGGGAGCGGGTACAATTTTTCAAATTAGCTCCCGCTCCCGGCGAAATCATGCGGTTGTCCTTATGGCGTTATTTTTCAAGTGTACTCACTCAACAAGTTTGTCGTGGATATCGTCTCTTCGGCGATTTTTAACTCTTCTAATAGCGATGAACAATATTTTGTCTAGTACAGTTTCGATAGGGGGTTTCACGTCCTTTCTATTGGTGCTGCGCATTTTTCCAAAAAATAAATATTTGACCTTCAAAAATGAAGGTCAAAAATAAATTTCACTTTTTTCTAAAGATGACCGGTTTTTTTTTTTGTTTTTTTGTTTTGTTCTTGAAAGAAGGCTTAGATTGTTTCCTAATAGAATATGTAGATTAGGAAGTGGGATATTTTTGACCTTCATATCCGAATGATAACATTTTTTTCCGAGAAACTACTATCCAATAGCACAAAACTTTGCCTAAGTTTAACTTAGATCGGACAACTTTGAGTTTTTGAGTGGGGACACTTGAGAAATAACGCCCCATATGCATCAGACAATTTCGTGGTTTTGTCTATGAGAGCTGACTCGAAGCTCTTGCACTTTTTCAAAAACTCTAGTTTGTCTAATTCTTTGAGATTTCTACTGTTGAAAAGAAATTCAAAAGTGTCTGAAATTTTGTATGAATTCAAATATTTCTGCCGGGGCAGTGATGGCTACATCCAATAAAGTACAATAGAATTCAACTATATAACGACGCTCAGGATCTTGTATTGGTTCATCAACGTGCTCATAGCCCTCTTGCCTTGTTTTTCTTCTCTGAGGAAACTAGCTGGTAGCTGAGAAGTTTACTTGGGTTTCGTCTTTTCTCGTGAGGTTGGCTGTTACTGTAATATATTCTTCAAAAACTTCATCAGTTCGCTTTTCAATGAGAAACGTTCTACGATCAGAAACTAAATCAACACTGTTAAAGACAAATATTTGACAAGATTTGAAGAAATGAAAGAATTTTGAGTTTTCATGCACACTGCTATAACGACCTGTGTATGAAATTTAATACACATGTATATTAAGTTTACTACACCAATGTAAGTTAAATTTCAGTAGCGGTATTGCATATTTGCTTCACACACATGTATATTAAACCTCATACACATTTATCTAACAGTGAATACAAGATGGATGATCAAAATGAGAGCTTTGTAACATTTTACGGACGGAGCAAAGCCAAGAAAGAACTCGCGTACTTCAAAGTCTCTTTTTTCTATGTAAATGTGAACGACTTGTGAGATGAATGTTGCTTGCTCTATACGACTTTTTTCTTGTGTACAGTCAAGAGAAATAGAAAAATACTTAATTTATTTAATTTTTGTCCAAATCAATTTAAGATCTCTTTTTGCAAGCAATTCAATTATTTCGTTTCGAATTCGGGGTCCTAAGTACTTTGGCATCCAGCTATTTACTTTGTGATGCACATGTCGAATATGCTCCACCATGACTGGATGAAACTTACCCATCATTTCTATTGCTTTTAAAAAGTTTCCGTTGTCATGCTGAAACAATTTACTCGACGATCCGCGAAATGACTGATTCTGTTCTGCCCAATATTGTAATGCGTAAACTTCATCATTTTTGAAACATCGCGAGTGATATCTTCTCGAAAATACTCTTTCTCTACTATCCACGGGATATATTCCTGTTTTGTGCTCGTGGCTTATTTCTTACCCACATGCTCATTTGTACCAGCGTTAATATGTCGGGTCATTCACCAGGATCGTTACTTAGGACTCTGTGTAGAACGGGTTTTTCGGTTTTGCTTGCTAACTCCGCATTTTTGGTTCGCCAGGACTTCGTCCTTTGTTCACCCAAGATACCTTAGTTGCGTTTGCTTTTTCATGCCTTAGCTCGAACATATCGTAGGTTGCGCTTCCGGCGGATAGGTTTACGTTCTCTTAATAATTTGCTGAAAAGTCGAATAAGTAAATCTAGCGTAAGTTATTTCATGTACAGATTAAAATGCGGCAACGATTTGCAACACTTTTTTTAACAATAAGTATTATGAGAAAGAGTAATTCGGTAATATAAAAAAATGCAAATTTCAATTGTAAAAAATAAAAATGATGCAGGATAGTAGTGCGGAAAAATAAAAATTAGGGCAAACGATAATTTAGAAGAAGAAAAATGATGACATAATACAATTTTGAAAAATGAAACTTATGATATAAAGAAAAATACAAATTTGAAAGAACGTTTGATTGAAAAATATGCAAATTATGTAAAATCGTTATTAGCTCACACGATTTTTAGTAAAATAAATTTGATATAAAATGGAATTCGCGGGATATACATGCACCTCATAATAAATAGTCGAAAGCAAAATTAAGTCCATGCACGAAAAAATGCAGTAATTAATTGCTAAAATTCTTAAGAATACATTTTTTTTCTATGTTAAATACCGTTTTCTCTAACGCACTTTCTTCGCTTATTATATACAGGGTGTCCAATAAGTCCCGGGACGGCTAAATATTTCCTCAGGTAAGATATTTTTCAGGGCGGTCAAGGTCATTCTTGAAGGAACTTTCAACAAGGAATTCAATGGTGACCTTTATTTTGATCTTGACCATGACCTTCACGGTCATTTCAAGGTCAAATTGATTTTTTTTAATGGGAACTTCTATTTTTGACCCCGGGAACTGACAGAGCGGAAAATTTTACGTCCAGATATGATCTTGACAAATGGAAAATTTGACCTGGAAAGGTCAGGGCAAGGTCAAACAACGTGCAGCAGGATGACGCGACTGGCAGGTGAAGGTTCTGGTCATAGACAAGGTCAAAGTCACCAATCGATCGGGAGTATAAAATGCTACAACTCTTCCGTTGAACATTTTCTTCATAAATGCATGCTGGTCGAGTCATCCTGATGTACGTTGTTTGACGTTTCCCTGACCTTTCCAGGTCAAATTTTCGATTTGTCAAGGTCATATCTGGACGTAAAATTTTCCGCGCTCTCAGTTCCCGGAGTCAAAAATAGAGGTTTCCATTTTAAAAAATCAATTTGACTTTGAAATGACCGTGAAGGTCATGGCCAAGATCAAAATAAAGGTCACCATTGAATTCCTTATTGAAAGTTCCTTCAAGAATGACCTTGACCGCCCTGAAAAATATCTTACCTGAGGAAATATTTAGCCGTCCCGGGACTTTT
>CAKNYM010051387.1:138424-154404 GCA_932195095.1 Andricus curvator | reverse complement strand
TCTGAATAAGTGATTGGAAAATCGAAATAGTGTTAATGATTTAGCATGTCTATATATAATCGATTCGGATTTGGATATTCTCTGATGAGTAATATGGGTCTTTACCTGCCCCTCCCGGTATAAGAAGTAAATGGCAGTACTAGTATATTGAAGTATTGAGTACGAAAATGAAGCAGGTATATTTACTTGCTTGCGCGCTTATCTCAAGTGTTCAGGTAGGAACATAAAGACTATAGAGTACATGGAAAGGAAATTAACGAAACCAAATTAGGTGTGAATGCATATGAATATTAATGGAAGATGTTATTTTATCAACCAGGGTAATTAATTAATTTTCTGATGTTAAACATTGCGATCTACTGGTCAAATAATTTTTCCGGGCTGAGGCAGATTTTTTCTCCTTTCACCAGAAAAATTATTTGACCAGTAGATCGCAAAGTTTAACATCAGAAAATTAAGTATATAAATATTGTACAATATAGACAAGAGCACGGGTGCCACGCACCCTTGGAACCCCGCCTGGGTGCGGGCTTGGATTTATACACTACACTGATAAGTAGGCTAGTTGGTAACTCATAACAAGAAGCTTGTTCTACTAACAACATGTTATATTATATAATTCGGGCCTGAGCTGTAGAGTTACCTCACGTATAGGTAGAGGAGTTTGTAGAACCTTGCAGCTTGTCTGAAGCAATTTAAGCTCTCGGCATCTGCAAAATAATTGATCTAGAGATCAATTATCTTGAATAAGTGGTCAGACTTTTTTGCGTTGCAAAACCTGCAGCGTCACAATACACAGGCTTGATTAAATCAAACTAAAACGTCTGTAGCTTTTTTTCAGTGAAAGTATTCAAAATTAAAAACGTATCCATTTCTACTTGTTCTTGCAGAATCAAGTTCGAATGGCGACATACCATCAACTCCTAGAAACCGCCCGCGCCGACGCCCAAACTCCCGTAAGTATCTTTTTTTCAGGTAACTCATTACAGATACGCTACATAGCGTACATTGACAGGCAATTTGTACACCTTTTAATATCAATTTTAATTTATTAATTTTAATATTAATTTTTATTTAATTCAATTAATTATGTAATTAATGTCACAATCAAATTCTTACGATAAAGTAAAATTTATTGTAACTCATTTGAAAATTTCTTATAAACTAATAAAATATTTATCTAAACTATTAATTATTTTAAACATTAGGAAAGTTATTTTAAAAATTGCTTCGAAACGAATATACAATAATAATTTATTATTTTATTATCATTCCATTATCACCTTAAAATCCCGTGCTAATAATCTAGCCTACAGAGGGCCCTTAAGCTAAGGAGGGAAAAAGCAAAAGCATACACAATAGAACCGCAGGACAAAGACCGCACTACACCTACCACGTAGATGATGAGACGGTGGCATGTTTCAGCCTCCTTACCCGCCTAAAGAAAAGACTCGTGCCACTTCTTAGCCTTTTGACAGTTCTGATACTTACGAGTCCTAGCAGTACTGCGAAATGTTAATTAACCATTCAAATTCTTAATTAACATTATAACTTCATTCAACTAAAATCTTAACCTTAAGTCAGCCATCTATTTGATGAATTTGGGAAAGTTTCATCATGGATCGGTATCTCATCAATCAATATCAATCCATAACACTACCCTTAGTCGGAAGAGTCAGTACTGTTGATCAATTGTTGGAGGATGTATTCGATTACTACACATTATTCCTATAATCATCTCAGCAAATTACGAGAAAACTGCAAGTAATATTGAGGACTTCAATTATTGTTAACAATCAATAATTAAATTTATAGTCATTTTGGTATTTTTGGTCCGGGTGATCGGGTGGTTCACTAACACCATAGATCAATAAACAAACTGACTAGACTGTTGTTTGTAATTGGGTCAGAAATATTTAACAAGGTTTCCAGATTTATTATAAACAACATTTATATTACAAATGTTCATAATTAGGAACTTGGAGGATTGATGGCAATTGCTGAGATGCCCATTTAATATTCTGAATTATCAAGTAAAATTTAACGGCATAGCAACAGTGCACGGATGCACGTGCATCAAAGATTGTTTCATCCCCATTTTATCAGTTTCAGTATTTCGAGCCAACTTGGCTGAGTGCTGGCAAAGGGATGTCCGGCAAGAGAGCGTTTTTGGGAGTTTAGCTGGAGAAACGCTTTGTGTATAAAAGCGACGTCAGGGACAGTGAGCAATCCTTGTGAGTGTGACAATCTACACAGCAAGCCGAAACGCCAGAAAATTATAAGAAACTTCGGGCTGTATACGGGGCGCGGTGTGTCAGATTTCTCTAGTGACGAATGGTCGGTGACGTGTTGAATGTCTCACTAACTAGTTCATGGTTCTCATTAACCCTGACGGTACCCTCTAGGTCAGAGTTTTTATTACTATATTCCAATAACATTGGTAAACGACCAAACAACTGCCTCCAGTTTTCAAAACTGATTCCTATAAATTTTGGGGCGCTGAATCCAGGAAAAATAGCCAAAATGTTCCATCACGTCACGTTTTGTTGCAAAATTTGATTTCTTAACCATATAAGGAATGTTCAAATAATTTCTGTTTAGCCGACTGCAGTTTATTTTCTTGGCCCAAGATAGAGGTTGTAATGGTTAACTAACTAGAAACACTCCCTCATGATATTTTAGGAAGTTTTGTATTCATTTTATACATATAACAGGACGTAGGGAAGTTTTCCTCGCTCAAACACGGTGGTCGCGACATGCCCGTTCCTGTCGAATTTTTCAGTTACTTGCAAGTTCATTATTACCTTTTGTTTGCTCAGTCGGAGTGCTCCCAACGCGGCTACCTTACACTACTCCGCATGCAATGCATAAGGCGCTTTATTGGCTGCGCAGTAGTGCAAGGTGCCCGCGTTGGGAGCACTGCTCAGTCGTAATCCAGCTTTATTCCGAAGTGGTTCACTATAGTTGCAGTTTGCAGTGCTGTGTATTCGTGATGGCTCACAGAGCCAGAGGTTGCGTCAACTCTCAGGACAGTTTTTGTTTTATTTGTGGGGAATATACCCTGAAAAAGCAGCAGAGGAAAATTTCTGCATTTATTGAAAAAGTATACTTCGCCTATTTCGATTTGAAGTTAGGCGATCAAGACAAACCGGGGGTCCTCACAAAGTGTGCAAGACATGTGAGGAAGATCTACGCTTATGGATAAAAGGTAAAAAACAAGCATTTCGTTTCGGAATACCTATGATGTGGCGTGAACAAAGAGACCACAGCAGCGGCTGCTATTTTTTCTTGCAATGTGAAGGGATACAACTTAAAAAATAAGAAGGTAATAAGTTACCCGAACCTTCCCTCAGCAATTAGGCCTATGCCTCATAGCAACGAAGTACCTGTGCCTGAGCCATCAAAATCTTTTTACCATATGTCTGTAGACGTTTCTGATCATGATGCGGCTCATCAGATGGCTTCTCCCGATGAGTCCAGTACTTCCCAGTTTGAACCTGAACCAGATCCGAAACCTGAACTTTTCTCTCAAGCTGAATTGAATGATTTAGTCCGGGATTTAGGACTCCCAAAAGATGCTGCCCAATGGTTAGGTTCTCGGATTAAACAGAAAAATCTATGGTCACCAGGAAAAACTTTTTATTGGTACCGGAACCGCGAGACACAATTTTTGAAGTATTTCAGCAAAGAGGAAGATTTGGTGTTTTGTAACGATATATACGGAGTGATGGAAAATTTTATACTCAAGTATAATCCTGCTAAATGGCGGCTGTTTATTGATTCGTCAAAAGACAGCATAAAAGCTGTTCTTCTTCATAATGGTAACACATTCGCTTTAGTTCCTATTGCTCACTCTGTTATTCTCCAAGAAAAATACGACAATTTGGCCATGATTCTTCAGAAGATTCGTTATGATGAGCATAAGCGGATGATTTGTGGAGACCAAATATCCCTGCTTTCTTTGCTTGTGGGATAGCCGGGCCCGAGATCTCTACTGGGGAAAAAAAGACTGGCCAATTCGAGAGTATTTGAGACCCGGTGAGAAAAATGTTCTTCCTGAGAGCTTGGCACCTCGTGATAAAGTTCTATTACCACCTCTCCACATTAAGTTCAGTCTCATCAAGCAATTCATCATGCCTCTTCCAAAAGATGGTGAGTGCTTTCGGTACCTTTGCTCAAAGTTCCCCCGACTTTCTGAAGCAAAGCTACAGAAAGGAGTGTTTGTTAGCCCTGATATAAGGAAACTTATTTCAGATGAAGCATTCGCTGAAACGATGTCTGAGAAGGCAAAAGAAGCCTGGGACTCCTTCAAGGATGTTTTCTCAAATTCTTGGGGAACAGGCGGGATGAGAAATATAAGGATATTGTTGTCAGGATGCTCAATGCCTTCAAAGGACAGGGCTGTAACATGAGTTTTAAAGTGCATTTCTTGCACTACCACGTGAACTACATTCCCGAAAACTTGGGGGCGTACAGTGAAGAACAGGGTGAATGGTTTCACCAGGACATTAAGGACGCAGAGAGAAGGTACCAAGGAAGATGGAACACCAATATGATGGCTGATTTCTGCTGTTTTATGCTGCGGGAAACCCCTGATGAAGAATATGCCAAGCAACGCACCAAGAGAAGCATTTAGGGGAAGAAGAAACGGGCCCACCAGGAGATTCATTGAGCCAAGAGTGACTTTACATCTAAACTAAGTTACCATTTTTCAGGTGACATGACCTCTATTTGTCCTAACTTCCTGTTATCATAATTTCCATTATACCAAATCCTCATTTAGCATCATTTTTATATTTTTGCATTTCTATTCCCGATAATATTTATTATTCGTAATCTGATTCAATTACAATTTCTGTTTTTCGAATTTGTAGTTAACATAACTGTCATATGTCTGAATTTTCACATAACCTAATATTCATTTGTACGAATTTTCACTTGTCATATTTGACATTTATTTGCATTATCTTTTGACATGATTTATTTGCTTCCCGAATAAGCACATAACTCAGCATTCGTTTACTCGCATTGCCATTTATCACAATTCTCACTTCCTCGAATTGCCATTTCACAGAAATATTATTTCTCCTACAGCCCATCCGGCCTAAACCTTGGATTAGTGGTCAGACTTTTGTGCGTTGCGCAACCTGCAGCGTCACAATACACAAGCTTGAATAAATTAAACTGAAACGTCTGTAGCTTTCTTTCAGTGAATGTATTCAAAATTAAAAACGTATCCATTTCTATTTGTGCTTGCAGAATCAAGTTCGAGTGGCAACACACCTGCAACTTCTGGGAACGTGAACCGGGAGTCGCGTAAGTAACTTTTTCTCAAGTAACTCATTACAGATACGCTATATAGCGTACATTGACGGGCAATTTGTACACCTTTTAATATCAATTTTAATTTAATTAATTAATAAATAAATTAATGTCACAATATAATTCTTTCAGTAAAGTTAAATTTATTGTAACTCATTAAAAAAATTCCTCTAAACTAATAAAATATTTATCTAAATTATTATTTATTTTAAACATTAGGAAAATTATTTCAACAATTACTTCGAAACGAATATACAATCATACTTTATTATTTTATTATCATTTTATTATCACCTTAAAATCCCGTGCTGATAATCTAGCCTACACAGGGCCGTTAAGCTAAGGAGGAAGAAAGCAAAGGCATACATAATAGAGCCGCAAGACAAAGAGCGCGCTACACCTAACACATAGATGATGAGACGGTGGCATGTTTCAGCCTCCTTCCCCGCCTAAAGACTCATACCACTTCTCAGCCTTTCGACAGTTCTGATACTTTCGAGTCCTAGCGGTACGGCGAAATGTTATTTAACGATTCAAGTTGTTAATTAACATTAAAACTTCATTCACATAGAATCTTAACCTTAGTTCAGCCATCTATTTGATGAATTAGGAAAAGTTTCATCATGGATCGGTATCTCAGTAAGCGATGTCAATACATAACACTACTTCTAGTCTGAAGAGTCAGTACTGTTGATCTAATGTTGGAGGATGTATTCGATTACTATTGATCATGAAAATAATTATAACAGAGCTTTCATGAACTGATAGACGAAGAACCCTGCTTCACATCATTCTTATAACTATCTCAACAAATTACGATAAAACTGCAAAAGTAATATTGGGGACTTCAATTATAATTGTTAACAATCAATAATTAAATTTATAGTCATTTTGGTATTTTCGGTCCAGGTTTCCAGATTTATTATAAACAACATTTATATTACAAATGTTCATAATCAAGAACTTGGAGGATTGATGGCAATTGCTGAGATGCCCATTTAATATTCTGAATTATCAAGTAAAATTTAACGGCATAGCAACAGTGCACGGATGCACATGCATCAAAGATTGTTTCGTCCGCATTTTATCAGTCTCAGTATTTCGAGCCAACTTGGACTTCAGTCTGTCATAACTTTCCCATACTGCCGTCCAAACTAAAAAGACACATAAGTGACATTTTTATGAAAAATGAGTTTTTGGTATCGTTGGATTCGTAAGAAAAAGCTGCGTCTAACTGTGTTAATAAAAATTATTAATTATTAATATTTATTACAAAAAACGTTTCTTTATAAATGAGGAAAGTCGAAAAAATTGAAAAATACAACATAAAAGGATACACAAAGTACTTTGCGTGTCCTAAAATTTGTATAAGGCATGTAATACGTCATCAGCATACAAATCAAAAAGATCCTAAAGAACTTTGTGTCTTTTTTGCCTTGTAAATGTGACCGAGTGTGGAGCGAATTTACAAACGAAAAGAATCGCTTGCCCTTACGTATGTTTTAGCCTTGTGAAATAGCTCGAACTATGATCGGAAATCCAAGGGAAATAAGTCCCGGCTAGATTCGGCTATCCATTAGCGATGATCGTTCGGGTAAGTTCGGGACAGCCGCTGAACACACAGTGTCCCTTACGTATGTTTCGTTGTTGTATTTTGAAGCCGTGCTCGAGCTCTCCGATAAAGGCATCGTCCGCAAGTGCCTTTGTGTTCTTTTTGCCTTGTATTTTTCACTTTCCGCGACTAGTAAGAAATCGCAAGTCCATTTTATAATAGAAATTGTTTAAAAAATCAATTTTTTATTGCAAAATATGAAAGAGGACATTATTTTTACCAAAATAGTGTAACTAGATTATTCAAAATTTTATTCGATCTCAGAGTTCTTTGGGCAAACAGTTTTTCTCGATTTTCTCAGTTCGAGTGAGATTGGACTTATGTATCTTTTTAGTTTGTACGGCAGTACAGGAGTCGGCAGAAAACCCTTTTTATTGTATCACCGTAAGAGGGGACGTGTTTGATGCTTCCTTGCTCTATCCACTTTTCCTCGCACATATCGCGCCGTACTTGGTCGCCCTAAAGGCTCTGTGCTGGAAAAGGGATGTCCGGCAAGAGAGCGTTTTTGGGACTTTAACTGGAGAAACGCTTTGTATAGAAAAGTGACGTCAGGGACAGTGAGCAATCCTTGTGAGTGTGCCAATCTACACAGCAAGCCGAAACGCCAAAAATTACAAGAAACTTCGGGCGATATACGCGACGCGGTGTGTCAGATTTCCCGAGTGACGAATGGTCGGTGACGTGTTGAATGTCTCGCTAACTAGTTCATGGGTCTCATTAACCCTGACGGTACCCTCTAGGTCAGAGTTTTTATTACTATATTCCAATAATTCTCTGTACTAGGAAGGGTTCATCCATAAACTAAGTTACCATTTTTCAGGTGACATGACCTCTATTTGTCCTAACTACCTGTTATCTTAATTTCCATTATACCGAATCCTCATTTAGCATCATTTTCATATTTTTGAATTTCTATTCCCCATAATATTTATTATTCCTAAACTGATTAAATTACAATGTCTGTTTTATCGGAATTTGTATTTAACATAACTGCCATATGTCCGAATTTTCAGATTCGAATTGCCATTTATCACAATTCTCACTTCCTCGAATTGCCATTTTACAGAAATATTATTTGTCCTACAAGCCATTCGGCCTAAAATAAAGGCGCCAATTTCAAAATCAGCCCATCAGAATTTTGTATTCGAATTTCGCGCTTTTATTTTGGACCGGATGGCCTGTAGAATTAAATATCTGTGACATGATAATTCGATGATTGGAGAATTATGATAAATGGCGATTCGAGTAAAATAGAAAATCAAAAATATAAAAATGATGTCGAATAAGCATTTGGTATAATAGAAATGTTGATAACTGGTAGTTAGGACAAGAAGAGGTTATGTCACCTGAAAATTTTCAAAAATAAACATTATGACAAATGGCTGTTCGGTAACTTGATTTTCGGTTAAATAAAACTTAGTTCAAGTGCCTCATTTCGCAGCTCCCCCCCCCCCCTACTTCACCCCATATTTTCGCGTTTCTGATGTGTTCTATACTGAGTAGAATTTCCGACCACAAAGACGGCTTTGGAAAAATAGTCAAATTTTCAACAAAATAATTAAAATCTAACCAAATAGTTGAATTTTTTACCAAGGATAGTTCAGTTTTTAAACAAAATACACGATTTCTCAACGAACGATTTAATATTTCATATCTCATGTATTAATGTATGATTTTTCAATGAATAAGGAAGAATGTTCTACTAAAAAAAAAGAAATGTTAACCAAAAATTGAATAGTTACATTTTCAGTTTGAAAAATTAATTTTCAAGAAAAAAAGTTTGGAGGAGTGGCTGAGATTTGAGGGTTTCCTCTGTGTGGTGAGCGGGCTGCATTCCCAACTCTTGCTCTGGGGTACTGGGGAATGAAACTATTGGCCGTGGAATGATCGCAATGACATCCTGATCCGGGCTGCTGCTTGGGCCAGCTACAGCCTCGTCTTTTGTGGGTGGTTCCCGGAACAAGACACGCGAAGCGCTGCGTGCTGTTGGTGGGACTGACCGGCTTTTCTCCCTTCAAAATACTCGGATTGACGATCGCCTGCAGCCAGCTTAAGCATATGAGTGAGAGTGTGAGGTAACTGATTCGGTACCAGTGGGCTCCATGATGGAGGCGATTTCATTGAGCGCCACCGAGTTTTGTGGGTGGCACTCGGAAATAGAATGACTTCTTGTAGCCATAGTTCTAGTCGATAGCCTACCGGGGCCACGGAGAAGCAAGCTCGGAGAGTGAACCATTTGATTTTGCGGGGTGGGGGTTCTTTTCCAACTCAGTTGGAAATCGAAAAGGAGAACTATTTTTAGCCCCACGTTGAGCGTCAATTTGTTATTAACCCAGCTTCAGATATGGCGAGGGGGTGATAATTTTAAAGGGTGGAAGGAGGAAGGTTGTTGCACAGTAACCGAAGGCGGTGAGTGACTAGAAGAGGTTGGGCCTCCTTGGTTACCCGGACTTCAGAGTGCGAGGGGTGTTAGTGCCCTTAGACCTCTGTGCGAGCCAATCGTCCAACTTGCTCATGTGATGGGGGACGTAGCTCTGGCTTGTGAGCAGGGGATTGCCTCCAAACCGTCCATATGACTAATGTATCTTATTGCTTTTCTTACGGGGCAGGCGGATGAAAGGAAGGAGTAGGAAGGGGATCTAGGGGGGTGTTTGCACGAACGAGCTCACCAACCCGGAGTGGGAGGGTTGGTGGGAGGTCGTCCCGTTGATCGTAGTGGAGAGGTCGAATCGAAGAACCGACAAAACACGAGACAGCCTAAAGGTGGAGATTACGTTCCCTGTTCAGAAGGAAGCTTAAGGAGCGGAGAGCACAGCAGAGATGGTAAGACACTCTCTTGGTAGCACTCGGCCGCCAAAAAAAGAACGTCTTCGCCCGAAATTGAGCTGGCGCGGCGTGACAACTGGCTGATGAGCTGGGGTGGCCGTCACGGAGGAGTCGGCGGCCCCAGATGTGAGGCGGACTGCTGCTGAAGCTGCGGATGTGCTCGGCACAGACAATACCTCCACCAGTCCCAGTGAGGGCGGCACGCTGAGTCTCAGCTGAACTGATGGCCGCGAAGAAGTGGTGGCGCTTGATCTACTAAATTCCTCGGTGGCTGTGCGAGATTCAGAAGATGCGAACTCGACGGCCATCAATGCCGGGGCCCGTCGGTCGATTTTTACTGGTGGAATGGTGCGTTTCCGCGTGAAAACGAGGCAACCATAGCATAAGCGTCGAAAAGCGGATCTGGAATCGTTTCATAGGGCAAAGATCTCGGGTGCTCGATGCCCCACGTTCAATGGCAACGAAGTGCCAAACTCCTTCCGGATAAAGCTCCGGCACGACCTCGCTTTCCGGCTCAGAGCGAAGCCATGACGATAACGAGCAAATAAAACGATGAGACACGAGAGACACTAATGGAATCGGTGGCGGGTTAGGTAAGACAAAAGGAAGGGTTATAAGGACAAGCAATGTGAGTTCAAAATACAACGGGAGAGGATTGAATTTAACTGAGATACAAATTACCTTTCTCTATCTCAGTGACGGAGTGCCAACCTTCAGTAGAAGATTGGCTCGTATCTGGCAGAGAACTTGTCCTGAAGACAGGTGGCTAAATCATGAAATTGTTCCCCGTGGTATTTACGAGAGAAAATAGGATGTTGTACAAAGGTGAGGATTGCAGTGGGTATGCGAAGGAAGGGAAGAAAGAGACAGCTGGAAAAGGACTTACTGGAGATTCGCTGAGAGAAGATGGCACGCACTGGATTTAGAGATCTATAACTGTAAATTAAAAATATAAAACAATGCTGAAAATAAAAATATATTAATATATAATGCTTACAAGTATCCTATCTTGACTTAACTGTAAAAACAAATAGAGAAAAGTGTAATTCAACGGATTTTCACGGTTATTTTATTCAATTTGAATATTAATAATAATGAAGATAATAATAATTCATTTTTCAAAAGACCCCGAATATTCTTTAATATAATTGAAACCTTTATTTTAGAATTATTTAATATTGACAGCAATAGAGGTACTTATTGTCTTAATTTGAAAGTGCTGATCAAACAAACAATTAAAATACGGCTTAAAAATAAAAATAAGTACATTGGTATATATAATTTGTAAAAAAGGGTTAAACAGCCACCGCAGGGTCCCACTGAGAGCAACTGCCATCTAAAAAATGTCAATAGCCCCCAGTAGAACCGCGGTAAATCACACCTATGGCCACGTCTGACAACCGTCAGATGGGTGGCCACAGGGCACGATGAAATCACAACGGCAGTTGCTCTCAGTGGGACACTGCGGTAGTTGTTTTACCCTTATATATATATATATTGTAACGGAGTTTCCCGACTTTCAATTATTTGTTTGACGACTGCCTGCCAGGGATGGCCCAGGACGGAAACCCTATTACAAGATGGCAGTCACTTACCTGCCGTTTACCGTGACACCTTCCCGGAATAAGCCGAGTTCGTGGGTCGCAGCTCGTTGTTTCTTGGTTGTCCTAGGCACCAGATAGGGATACCCCTATCCGAGCTTCGTTGGACCCGTCCCTGTCAACGGCTGGCATGTCCACCAGCTCAGATATTGGCACCAGAGGGAAGGGAGAAATTTCAGAGCGAAAGAGAACACCGTGAATCAATCATAAAATGACAAGTACTTAATATATTTTAAATCACAAAATTACTCCACCGCATTGAACTTACAGAATGTTCAAATCGAAGCAAGTTAGGCAGACGCGAGAAATTAATTCTGGAGGAACCCGTAGTTACTCAAAATGGCCGCCCGAGATACCGAGCTTAACCCCGACGCCATGCGGCATCCATTGCCGCGTGCTCTCGCGCTGACTCCTGGGGAACGCTCGATCACGCCAATCTAAAGTCGTGCTTTGCAGATCAAACGTCCGCCTGTCACTTCCTTGGCGAGGGGGTCTCGGGTACCACAACTAATAAGCCAAAAAAAGTCACTCGATGCACACGCAGTTCCACGCGCTCGTCCGCGTGCGAGACAGTGTCGAAGCTGAGAAAGCACTTAGTCGTGGTAAAAAGGCGACCATCTACCTTGGAGCCATCGGACCAAGTCCATTTTATCCGCTCGGTCCATTTTAGTTCTCGTTAAATTCAATGAAGCCTCAGCTTGTCGCAGAGTCTCACGGCTCTGTTACGCGTTGCTTCGGCCAACCTCGTGTAAAGCCGAAAATGCACGAGCACGAACCCGTGGCTCGGCTCGGGCCGAGTTCGCCCGACTTCACGATTCGGTTTCGCTGGCTATTAGGAGGTTTGGGTTGATTTTTGTTTTCAGAAATTCACACCTGAAGGAAGGACTTCAAATACACGTAATGAAGTCTTGAAATATTTAATGATTATGTCTTTCAGGAATGTCTAGGGGATTTTAAGATTAGGTTAATAATATCTATCACTTGCAAGTGGTTTCATTTTTTATTATTTATTTTTTATTTTTCAATGGATTTTAAATATTGCAAAGTTAAAGTGATAATAAATAAGTATTACTTTTAATTTATTAAATTAATCAACATTTTTACTGTATACTTACCTCTGATAATTACCTTCTTTCCATGCTATATCATATGCTTTCTTAATATATAAAAACTTCATAAAACCCTCAATATTCGTCTTAAAATATTTATCTCAACGTTACAAAATTTAGTTTTTACAATTTTATTTTAAGTGTGAAATAATTGTAATTTGAAATGAATTAAGAATATTTGTAAAATAAATTTAAGAAAATTTATTTTATGAAGAAATATCTCATGATTTTTAAAGGACAAAACAATTTCAAAGGTAAGTTTTTGTAGTATTTTATTAACTAATGAACATATTTTCGGAATATTTTTCCTTGAAGCTGCCCTGATGGGGTCAAACATGGTACCAAAAACCGTCTTGAAATTTCAAATAAAAACTGTACTCTGTATAAACTAATTTCAAAATGAAGAATATTATTACCTTTTATAAATATTCCTAAATTTTATTTGAATATGATACACATTGATTTTTATTTAAAAAATTCTTGTAAATCGTTGCTCATTATTTAAATATACGACATTTTTGCACCAGGTTTGACGTATAGGAATAGATTTCAGGAATGAAATTATAACAATATCTCAATTAGTTAGTGTTTGGTTGATAATTTTATTTTTGTTGAGATTTCTATTTGACATACCTATCTGAAATATTGAAAAATTTTGTGAAATTTTGTCGAGAATCCTATATGAAAATTATATTTATATAACCTTAAAATAAGCAACAAAAGTTAAAAAGTAAATAGTTATTCGAAATTTTTATTTTATATACAAACATATTTTTCACCTTAAATTATAATTTTGTTGAATTTTTTCTTTTTCTTTTCGATTTACATATAGAAATATTCAAAAATCTTTGTAAATTTCCTTAAGAATCCTACGAAAATTATATTTATACCTATAACCTTGAAAATAAATAACTTAATGCATAAATAGTTATTCGAGTATTTTGTATTAAAAATAATTTTTTGCTTCAAATTGTAATTAGTTTTAATTTTTCCTTGACTAAAAATCGTTTTTACTTTAAAATTTCTTTATTTTGTTGAACATTCAGTTTTTTAAACTTAAATTCAACTATTTTTTATCCAAAATAAGTTTTTTTATTGAAATAGCAATTATCACATTTTTCGTTAAGAATTAACCTATTTTGCCTTAAAAATTAAACTATTCGGTTGAAAATGTTCTTTTAGTTTAAACTTCAATTTGAAATATCTGAAATCTTAGAAAATATTTCGAAATTTTAGTCACGAATCTTAGAAAACTTATATTTATATTTATTTTTATAATTTTATTTTAATTGTAAAATAATTTTAATTGGGAATTAATTCTAAATAACTGTAAAATAAATTCAACAAAATTTATTTTATAAAGAAATATCCCATGATTAAAAAAAAACAATTTTAAAGGTATTTCTTTGTAGTATTTTACTAACTAATGAAGATATTTTCACAAATTCATTCCTGAAATCTATTCTCTAAGGTCAAACATTCTACAAAAATGCCGTAAAATTTAAAGAATGACCAACTATTTACCAGAATTTTTTAACTAAAAATCAATGTATCTCATATTTAAATAAAATTCAGGGATATTTATAAAAAGTATTAAAATTTTTCATTTTTAAAATTAATGTATACAGAGTACAGTTTTTATTTAAAATTTTACGACGGTTTTTTGTACCATATGTTTGACTTTAGGGCAGAATCAACGAAAAATATTCTAAAAATATGTGTATTAGGTATTAAAATACTACAAAGAAATACCTTTTAAATTGTTTTGTCTTTTTAAAATCATGGGATATTTCTTTATAAAATAAATTTTGTTGAATTTATTTTACAGTTATTTAAAATTAATTTCCAATCAAAATTATTTTACAATTAAAATAAAAGTGTAAAAATAAATATAAGGTTTCTAAGATTCTTGACAAAAATTTCGAAATATTTTCTAAGATGTCAGATATCTCAAATTAAAATTTGAACAAAGAGAAACATTTTCAACCAATAAGTTTAATTTGTAGGCAAAAAAGGTTCATTCTCAACGAAAAATGTGATAATTGCTATTTCAATAAAAAAATTTATTTTAAATAAAAAAACGGTTGAATTTAACTTTAAAAAAATGAATTTTCAACAAAATAAATAAATAGATTTTCAAGTAAAAACGATTTTTAGTCAAGAAAAAAATAAAACCAAATTATAATTTAAGGAAAAAAATAATTTTTAATACAAAATAACAATTTCGAATGACTATTTATGCTTCAAGTTATTTATTTTTGAGGTTATAGGTATAAATATAATTTTCCTAAGATTCTTAAGGACATTGGCAAAGATTTATTGAATATTTCTGTATGTCAATCGAAATTCCAACAAAAAATATAAGTTTCAACTAAACAGTTGAATTTTCAACCAAAGAAGATGAATGTTCAACCAAAAAAGCCGAATTTTCAACAAAAAATGTAATAATTGCTATTTCAATAAAAAATTCTAATTTTGAATTAAAAACAGTTGAAATCAACCTTCGAAGAATGAAATTTTAACCAAATAATTACATTTTCAAATAACAAAATTTTTTAATGAAGAAAAAAGAAAAATTTCAATAAAATTATAATTTGAAGCGAAAAATATTTTTGTATACAAAATAAAAATGTCGAATAACTATTTCTTAACTTTTTTTTGTGCTTATTTTAAGTTTATATAAATATAATTTCCATATAGGATTATTGACAAAATTTCACAAAATTTTTCAATATTTCAGATAGGTATGTCAAATAAAAATTTCAACAAAAAATATAATTATCAACCAAACACTAACTGATTGAGATATTGTTATAATTTCATTCCTGAAATCTATTCCCTTAGGTCAAACATGGTACAAAAATGTCGAAAAATTTAAAAAATGACCAACGATTTACAAAAATTTTTTAAATAAAAATCAATGTGTATCATATTCAACTGAAATTTTGGAATATTTATAAAAGGTATTAATATTTTTCATTTTTAAAATTAATTTATACTGAGTACAGGTTTTATTTGAAATTTCAAGACGGTTTTTTCTCGCAGACATCTAATGGTCGAATTCGAGGCATCCGAAAGACAAGCTAAAAATTCGAAAAAGTTAGTTGCTACACTGTTAAAGTTTATTTCGGAAACGTCAGGCAACGCTACAATACAAAATGTTGTAGTTCCCAAATGCTGGTACTGCAATGGTACCTCACATGTATTGGAATTTTACAATACATTTCCAGCAGCCAGTAACACTTCTGTATCATATTGGCGGCTGGATATCTCGACACCTGTTGACCCGAAAAATTCTCAGGACATTCATGGAATTCAAGAAATTCATGGAATATCAGGATTTCACAAAATTCACAAAATTCACGGAATTTACGGAATTTATTAATGACGACCATGCCAACGACCATTCCACGCTGAAAAAACCAGTTCTCGTCAGATCACTGAAGTTAAGCAGCGTTGGGCACGGTTAGTACTTGGATGGGTGACCATTCGAGAATACTGTGTGCTGTT
>CAKNYM010051387.1:64239-108424 GCA_932195095.1 Andricus curvator | reverse complement strand
TTTTTTTCAGTTACGTTATTGATAGTTATATTTTGAGATCGATTTCATTGATAAAAGAAAATACTGATTAATAAACGACGTAGCGTAAGATATTCAATAAAAATAGAATTTCTTCATCTTTCCAATAAAGAAGAGCAACTGATGATAATTGTTTAAATAATTTCAAACTGTCTTCCGCAAAAATATCATTCTTAACATTCTTTAACTGCAACATTAATTCCAGAAAATAATAACTTTTCACAACTTACAGAATCAAAAAATTGTTCAAACAAATCAAAATTGTTTATACAATTGCCAAATATCTTAAACAAAAGATATTACATGTAACATTCGTTAATTGTGTCATTAATTCCAGAAAATAATATAACTTTGTACAATTTACAGGGGAAAAAATATTAAAATAATTAAATTTTTTTAAAATAATTACCAAATATGTTAAACAAGAATTATTGAAATTCTTGAACTGTATCATTTATCCCAAAAAATAAAAAAATTTTACGATTTTAAACGAGAAAAATTATCGAATAAAAACAATTAATTTTGCGAAAATTGAAAAAAAAAACAGTTTTTGCGCAAATTTTACAGAAAACTGAAATTTCGGGGCATTTTCCGGGCACAATGCAAGAGTTTTGGGGTGTCAAAACTTAAATTTATCTCCTGAACATTCCTTAAGAGATGAAAAGACTTCAATTTTATCGAAAAACGGGCTTTTTCTCATTTAAAACACCATGTTGATTTCAAAAGCCCGGAGACACGGGTTAATGTAGACCAATTTAAGAAAAAAAAAATAGAATTTCTTTTTCCCGAAAACGAACAAATTGGGGAAGAGGTCGATGAGCAAAAAACGAAAGTCCAAATTTTAAATCACCCTAGTAAGCATGTTGATTTAAAAATAAAACGTTCTGAAGATAGTTTAAAACAGTTTTTAGAGTGTACATACCTAAATATTTACATCTTCTTCCTCTTCTTCTAATGCGGTTGGTGACAGGCGAAAAACCAGACACACTTGAGAAAGTCTAGCCTCGTTTGGAAACCTCCGTTTTTATATTGGTGAATTTTCACAGACAGAAAATTTTGTTTTCTGACAACTTCTTTCTTCTTATTTTCCGTTTCTTCTAAGCTGTTTCGTGTCACGTAACTCGAAGTCTGCGCATTGTTCAGGGACTTCAGGAACACGTCGATGTTTGGATGTGGTGACGGACAAGCATCATTAAATTTCGAGTGGAAAGATTCGCATCCATTCGTCGTTCGCCACAGATCTGACGTAGCTGATACCCACACATGAGGAGGAAAGAGTGCCATCATGCCAACGTAGTTTTCCACCAAGTAGATTACGAAATGATCCAGTCGTACATCTTCTGGCCGAACAGCGACTAAGTCCATAAATCCATCCCCTACTTCCTCATGATCCAAATATTTCAGTCCAAATACATATCTCAGCCACTTTCCAATGACTGATTCCTGATCTTTATACTCGCGACTTAATCCCAGTTGTTGAATTTTCCTCCACCTATAAAGAAAGCGAAACAAAAGTAGAAAACATTTTTTTATTTCTTTCAGTGAAATATATTTTTATGATTCACTATGCTTCAAACTATTAGTTGAAAGAAAACCCCTTAATTTGATTTTGAAAAATCCAAAAATTTTTTGAAATTTTTCGTTAAAAAAATATGTCTTTAAAACTATACGTCTTATTATAAATAATTTAAAAAATACATCTTAATGTCATTAAAATCACTAAATTAATGAAAGTTCAAAAAAAGGACCAAAATTTCCTATTTTGGATATCTAATTAAGAAGTTACATGATTTTAAGCCCTTAAAATAAAAAAAATTAATTTAATTGCATATAAAAATTTCAAAATAAATAATTTTACTTCACCATCAAATTTATTTCTCAACGTTTTAAACATTATTGATAGAAGAGAAAATTTAATTTGTGAATGATTATTTAATAATGGGAAATAATGCTGTTCTTAACATTTCGCTACCACAACTATAATTTGTAAACTTTCTTACATTTTCAACGACATAAGAAAAATTAAATTATGGTTTAAGCTTTTTTTCAAAGAATAATTTTTTTAATTTTTCAGGATTTAAAAAATGTTCAAAAGATTCATGGGAAAATTTTAAATGATTGTAATGAATTCTATCAGAAAATTGAAAAAGATTAAAAACATTTTCAATTATTTCCTAAAAATTTGAAAAAGAGTGTAAAAGATCTGAAAGGAGAATTTTGCAATTTTGCCATATTAAATAATTTTAGAAAAAATTTGAGTAAGTTTAAGAGATATTCAGAAGTTTTGAAACCATTCAAAAATAATTAAAACGTGTAAAGATTTTAAAAGAATTTTGTAAGGTTTCACGAAAATAAAAAAAAATGTAGGTTCCTAGGAAAAATTAAAATGATTTTTTATTTCGAAAAATTAAATTTAAGAGATATTTAAAAAGATTTCAAAAGATTTCTAAAGTTGTCAAAGATGAATCTGAAAGATCATAAGGAAATTTTTATAATTTTTCGGAATTAAAAAAAATGCAGGAGAAATTTAAATGATGTTTCAAGATTATAAGGTTTAGAAGGTCTGAAAAGATTAAAAAAAGAATTTTCTTAAGATTTGTGTGAAAATTTTGAATGATTTTTTATTTTGAAAAATGAACTTTAACAGAAAATTAAAAAAGGGGTTTAAACATTTCAAACAATTTTCTGAAATTACAAAAAGAGTCTGGAAGGTTTTACAGCAAACTCATTCAATTTGGTAATATTAAAAAACGAAAAAAATCGAGTAGATTCAAGAAATATTTAGAAAAATTGAAGAGATTCAAAAACAATTTTAAACTTCAAAAGATATTTAGGAATGTAGATTTTTGAAGATTTAAAAAAAAACTGTAGAAGCATTAAAAGTATTTGCAAAGGTTTCAAGAGAATAAAAAAATTTTCTTAAAATTTTTGGAAAATTTAGAAGATTCTAAGGCTTACTTACCATGACTGCCCCAGATGAAAACGGCACCCAATAATATTGACATGCACAAAAACTTTTCTCAGGCCCAAATGCATCGATATTTCAAAATCGAACACCACCTTTTCCGGCTCCAGCTGGTCAAGCCCTTTGCTTTCAGATTTAGCTTTTAATACGCGAAAAACTTCTGCATACGTATTTTCCAATTTGTTCGCCAACTAACAAAACACAAGTGGAATATAGTATCCATTCACATATGAATGTAATGTGAATAACTGCAAGAAATGTTTTTCACAGTACTTGAATGTTCTGTCGGTGAGAAGAATCTTCTGATTTTCACATAAAAATTTAAGATTTTTATCTGACGATAAAATTATGATATTATTTAGTCTGTCTTTATGGAGCAGAAAGTTTTCTCATTTAATGTCTGTTATTCGTGTAGCGTCCAAATAATCATGCACATCCGTTCTTGATGTTGGCTGGTTGGGCATTTTTGTGGACTTTGTGTAACAGATGTTGTTACTTATCCTCCTGACGTCTTTTCGCGTGAGTAATTCGACAGAGTTTTGATCCAATTCTTTGTGAATCATTTTAGATGGCCTGTTGCAAGAATTATGATCTATTTTTCTCTTGGCACTGTTGCTGATGATATTCCTGTTGAGTGTCTTATCATCATATGGGTCGTGTCCATGCTCGCCCATTTTCCTCGAAAAAATTGGATCAACTCCTAATGTGTATAAACGTGCCGAACAATTATTCTTGGTACGTCGCCAAGCCTTCTCTCCTGTCGATTTGAGCACAGACACTTCCTTGTATTTGTAGTTATTTAAAACCAGAAGCAATTTTCCTTTCTCACTAAATATCACTTTCATCTCCATTTTCACTATACTTCTACACTCTTCAAAATCTCAGAGTAAACTGAACAAAATTTCTAATATCTTTTGCAAGTCTGAGTTTGTCAGAACTCTGGCGGCAAAGAGGAAATTAGGTTATTGTATTACTTTATTGTTACTTTACCTGAAGCTGAAGACTATTTAACTGGCGCGCCAGTTTGGCGCCATAACTCGATTTTCACCGCCACTCTATTAATGTAATGGAGCGGATACAATCCTCAGACCTTCCCACAAGGTTTTCACCCTGAGATCCTGGCAATTTGGGCACAAGATTTCAGAATGGGTTTTTCGGTCGAGCAGCGCTTTTTATCCTCGCTGCTCCACTTCACCCTCTCTCGCTTACGCAATCTCACTTGGGTGGGAGTTTTCGAGCCTGCGCTTTGAGGTTTCTCCTGCGTGATGCAACTTCTTACTTGCATCCCTCAGGAGCTGCCTCCTCTGCCTATGCTCAGGCGGCCCTTGTAACTCACAGGTTACAATATGTATATTTATAATATTTTTCTTTAATAAAATTGTTGTAATGAAAGCGTTTTGAAGAGTTTTTTTTAATATTTCGAGAAATAAAATGAATATTTATAGGTCGACTAAGGTTAATATTCTTCATGAAATTTGGCTTGAATCTCATTTTTTCCAGTTTTTACTATAGTACAATTTAGGTTTGTATTGTCGGGCGCAGAAATCCGTTCTATAGTTTGACAAATATTCTTCATAAATCAATAATTTGTACTGAAAATTACCTTGAGTGACCTTTAGTTATTATTTTATAAACTTAAAAAAAAACAGATTTCAAATGTTTTCTATTCATTGGGAACCCCTCATAACTCTTGTATCTTTAACTAGTTCTCTTAATCTTTCATTTGCAATAACAAAGTCAATTATGCTGCGGTTATTTCATTCACACCAGGTGTACATCATGTAATTTAAAATTGCGGAAATAAATAATCAGCTAATAATTAATTTATCTATTTATAACATGAAAAACATTAAACTATCATTTTCATTCAAACATTTGAATCATTTTTATTCTACTTTCTATCAAATTTTCAATATGATTTCTGAAAATTTAATATATTGGTAACCTTCCATACAAACTTCAGAAAAAATAAAAACACATTCACATATAATTTTGAAAATTGAATGCAGACACGCGATTCACAACATCAGAATCATTTTAAAAATAATTTATTGAAATAGTGTTTTTTCAAATATAAATGAACTTGCATTGTGCAAATTGTACCCAGTATTCAATTACATCACCTGAAAGTAAATGATCAATTTATGTTTCTGAATTTAAAACAATTTAAATTCAATATTGGTGTAATTAAATATTGTGGTTAAAATTAATCAGCTAATAATTAATTAAACAATTCACAGCATAAAAACCCTCAAACAATTATTTTCATCGAAACAGTCAAATTACTTTTACTTTATATATTTTTTTTTAATTTGAACTTTCATTTCTGAATATTTTTATTTATTAATCAACTTTGAAAAAATTCCATAAAATTTAATATCTTATAGAATCAATAATCAAAACATGAAAAGCATTACACAAATTGTTTTCATTGAAATATTCAATTAATTTTTAATTCATATTTTTTAGATTTTCAATTCAATTACTTGAAATTTTAATTATTAATAACCTTTTATACCAATTTTATGAAAAATCAAAACATATGTACATATCATTTTGAAAATTGAATAAAGACAATCATTTCAGATCATCGCAAACATTTAAAAAAATTATATAATTATAATGAAGGTATTGAAAAAAATGTTATCAAAAATTATTGCCAATATTTATTTACATAACTTAAAGTGAATAATCAATTTATGTTACCTAATTAAAATCGATCAAAATTCAATCTTTATGTAATTCAATATTTTGAAATAAATTAATCAGCGACTTTATATTGTTATGAAAATTTGAATTATTAATAACCTTTTAAACTCATTCCAGGAAAAATGAAAGAATATGTACATATAATTTTGAAAATTGAATACAGGCAATCATTTCAGATTATCGCAAACATTTGAAAAAATGATATAATTGTAATGAAGGTATTAAAAAAATTTTATCATAAAAATTATAACCAATATTAAGTCACATAACCTTAATGTGAATAATCAATTTATGTTACTCAATTGAAAATAATTCAAATTCAATCATTATGAAATTCAATTTTTTGAAAAACATTAACCAGTCAATAGTTAATAATAGTAAATTCATCAATTCATAGCATAAAAATCAATCAACAATATTATTTTCATGGAAACACCAAAATAATTTTTATGTTATATTATTCTAAAAATTTAAATTATTTATAATCTTTTAAACTAATTCCATGTAAACTGAAAACATATTTACAATATATAATATTGAAGATTGAATTTAGATAATTATCTCACAACATCGTAAACATTTTGAAAATTATGAAATTGGAATAGAGGTATTTTAAATATAAATAAACTTTCATTAGACAAATCATATCCAATATTCAATTACATAACAATTCCTACTATAACACAATCTTACACAAGATGTAGGTTACCATTTTTCATATGAATTCAAAATATATTTTTTCATTTGAAATTGCAATTCAATACATTTAATTTAGTTATTACCTTTAAAACTAATACCAGAAAAAAATTGAAATTTATATGTACATATCATTTTGAAAATATAATTCATATATAGTCATTTCACAACGTAACAAACACTTTTATAAAATAACTAATCAATCAGTTCAGAACATGAGAAGCATGGAACTATAAGTTTCATGAAAAAATTCAATTAATTTTTACTTTATATTTCTTCAAGCTTTATAATATATCACTGCGGTAGCGCCACGACCTAAGACTATTTTGTCATTCATCTAATCTAATCGAGTAGACTATAGTACATACAGTAATATCGGCCAAAATATAACGCGCATATCATGATAAAGAAGAGCATCTGCGACTGGAATAGAAATGTAGAAAAATTACTGAAATACATTTTATTTTACGCCGTGTATTGAGAAAGTCAGTCATAACAACCAAAGAAATAATATCTTTAATAACAACTTCAATTGAAAGTAATAGTAAAAATAAATGAATCGAAATAATTATCGGCGGTCGATAAAATGAGAAATCTACTTTTTTACTTCTGTTGGTATTAATTTTAATAAATAGAGGTCACCCTATGACTTTCAAAGTGACGACTAAGAGTAACAAGAAAACTTCCTCCAGAAACCTATAATGGAGTTTATGAGTTTTCATCTATAAGATACACATTATAGAAGTGTATGTGGACTAGCCGCCTTCATAGTCGAATTAACCGAAAATCCTGGAAATTCCTACTCGGCACGACCATTTAGGGGGGTGTCACACCCCTCACCCGGCTCACCCCCCACCCTTCTACGCCCCTGAATACTTACGATCTGAAAGTAACTTTAGCATTTTAGTTTTTCTAAAATCAAACAATAATTCATTTTTTTAATTTTACAAAATTAAAAAACATTATCTAATAATTAATTTAAATGTAATGAATTGACTGATAATTTATTTTTAGTAATGCATATTATTGCGTTTCGAAAATAATTATACAAATCTAATTTGTAACTGTATGGAAAAGTAGTGTATAAAAAGTATAATTAATTTTTCTAAATTGATGAAAGCATTGATATATACAAAAAATTCTTTATTTATGTAGATTTTAATTTTTGTTGTTGAAAATACAGGTTCATTGAACATACATTATCGCCTATACACGCAGAAAAAAGAACCTTATATTTTACTGAAAACCAAGTTCAGTAAATTTTACAACTATAGGCAACAAAATATGACTGTTATCGATGGTTACCAGTACCGATTCTCAAGTGCTGCTGACCTGCGGATAAGTAGATTTTACCGATCCAATCGCTATTCTGCACTGTTCCTCGATACTGCAATTACGAATTATCATGTGACTTTGACGGATAATATAAACAGATCTAACTTATGTTAACGGTACAGACTATAGTTTGGACGGCTCTATGAATTGTAAAAAAATATTGCTAAAAAATAATTAATAAATAAACACACGGTTAATTCATATATATATTTTCGGATATACTTATAATTAATCGTCATTTGTAAGTTACAACACTTATAATTCAATTAAAATTTCGCACGCAACGGGAGGGATTCGAACGCATAAACCTAAGCACGCAACTGGATTATCTTAACCACTACACTATTACACAAGTCTCGATCTGTGAAATAATTCCGAAATGCATTTGTAACTAAGGTGGCGACCTCGATAACGACTTTTGAATACTCGTCCATGCCATCGCGGCACACGACAAAAGTTCTCGCATTGACCTCATGTCCATACAAGTTAGCTGGAATAGTCGCATATAGATAGAGCACTAATTTTTGTCAAAACCACCGAGAAGTCACAAATCTTGACCGAATTGAATAATTTTTCTTTTAGAAATGTTACTAATTGAATTTAGAAAAAAACAACATTTTTTTCGTCGTTATTAGAAGAGTTAAAAATCGCCGAAATAGACGATATCCACGAAAATTTCAAAACATTTCACCACTTCCCCCTCGGTCAATACTTATCAGAATGACAAACTTTTTCCCCATACACTACTATCCAACAGAACAACACTTTGCCTAAGAGACTTGAAGCGTGACTAAAAAGCTTAAAACAAAAGCAAAATACTGCGTTCTTAGATACTGAATATAGTAACCAACTTCTGTCACAAACTTCATTATTTTCCAAACATCGCGAGTAATATCTATTCGAAAAAACTCTCTCTCTACTATCCACGGGATATATTACTATTTTGTGCTCGTGGCTTATTTTTTACCCACATGCTCATTTGTACCCACATGCTCATTTGTACCGGCGTTAATATGTCGGGCCATTCACCAGGATCGTTACTTAGGACTCTGTGTAGAACGGGTTTTTCGGTTTTGCTTGCTAACTCCGCATTTTTTGGTTCGCCAGGACTTTATCCTTTGTTCACCGAAGATACCTTAGTTGCGTGAGCTTTTTCATTCCTCAGCTCGACCTAGTCGTAGGTTACGCTTCCAGTCATATTTTTACATCCTCTTCATAATTTGCATTCAACTTCTATAGCACGGCCTTAAATTGTTGCTGAAAGCTTAAATAAGTAAATCTAGCGTAAGTTATTTCATGTACAAAATAAAATGTGGTAACGATTTGCAACAATTTTTTTAACAATACGTTTTATGAGAAAGAGTAATTCGGTAATAAAAAAAAATGCCAATGTCAATTGTGAAAAATAAAAATACAAATCAGAAAGAACCATGATTGGAAAAATATGCAAATTATGTAAAATAGTTATTAGCTCACACGATTTTTAGTAAAATAAATTTTATATAAAATGGAATTCGCGGGATATACATGCACCTTATATAATATATATATATATAATAAGTCAAAAGTAAAATTCAATCCATGCACGAAAAAATGCAGTAATTAATTGCTAAAATTCTTCAGAATACATTTATTTTTCTATGTTAAATACCTTTTTCTCTAACGCACTTTCTTAACTTATTTCCTCCGTTTCTTCTGACATATTAATTTTCTAACTATCTTTTTGATTCCCATCAATTTTTCAGTTTTCTTTTTTGCTGTGATATCTGAATAAGTGACAGGAAAATCGAAATAGTGATAATGATTTAACATGTCTATATCGTATTGTATAAAACACCAAACTTTACCGTATAAAGAATAACTGAAAACTAAAATGCAATCGATTCGGATTTGGATATTCTCTGATGAATAATATGGGTCTTTAACTGTCCCTCCCGGGATAAGAAGTAAATGGAAATACTAGTATATTTAAGTATTAGGTGCGAAAATGAAGCAGGTATATTTGCTTGCTGACGCGTTTATCTCAAGTTATATTATATAGTTCGGGCCTGAGCTGTAGAGTTACCTCACATATAGGTAGAGGAGTTTGTAGAACCTTCCAGCTTGTCTGAAGCAATTCAAGCTCTCGGCATCTGCAAAATAATTGATCTGGAGATCAATTATCTTTGATTAGTGGTCAGACTTTTGTGCGTTGCAAAATCTGCAGCGTCACAATACACAAGCTTGAATAAATTAAACTAAAACTTATGTATCTTTTTTTTCAGTAAAATTATTCGAAATTAAAAACGTATCCATTTCTATTTGTTCTTGCAGAATCAAGTACGAATGGCAACATACCTTCAACTCCTAGGAACCGGCAGCGCCAGGCCCCGCGTAAGTAACTTTTTTCCAAGTAACTCATTATAGATACGCTACATAGCGTACATTGACGGGCAATTTGTACACCTTTTAATATCAATTTTAATTTAATTAATTAATAAATTAATTAATGTCACAATCAAATTCTTTCAATAAAGTAACATTTATTGTAACTGATTTAAAAAATTCTTGTAAATTAATAAAATATTTATCTAAATTATTATTCTTTTTAAACATAAGGAAAATTATTTGAACAATTACTCCTACACGAATATACAATAATAATTTATTATTTTATTATAATTTTATTATCACCTTAAAATCCCGTGCTAATAATCTAGCCTACACAGGGCCGGTAAGCTAAGGAGGAAGAAAGCAAAAGCATACACAATAGAGCCGCAAGACAAAGACCGCGCTACACCTAACACATAGATGATGAGACGGTGGCATTTTTCAGCCTCCTTCCCCGCCTAAAGACTCATGCCACTTCTTAGCCTTTTGACAGTTCTGATACTTACGAGTCCTAGGAGTACTGCGAAATGTTAATTAACCATTCAAATTGTTAATGAACATTATAACTTCATTCACCTAAAATCTTAACCTTAGTTCAGCCATCTATTTGATGAATTTGGAAAAGTTTCATCATGGATTGGTATCTCAGCAATCGATATCAATCCATAATACTACCCCTAGTCGGAAGAGGCATTCCTGCTGATCAATTGTTGGAGGATGTATTCGATTACTATTGATCATGAAAAGAATGATAACACAGCTTTAATGAACTAATAGACGAAGAACCCAGCTACACATAATTCCTATAATTATCTCAACAAATTACGAGAAAACTGCAGCATTAATATTGAGGAATTTAATTATTGTTAACATTCAATAATTAAATTTATAGTCATTTTCGTATTTTCGGTCCGGGTGATCGGGTGGTTCACTAACACCATAAGCTCAATGAAGAAACTGACTAGACTGTTGTTTATATCTGGATTAGAAATATTTAATAAGGTTTCCAGATTTATTATGAACAACATTTATATTACAAACACCCATAATTAAGAACTTGGAGGATTGATGGCAATCGCTGAGATGCCCATTTAATATTCTGAATTATCAAGTAAAGTTTAACGGCATAGCAACAGTGCATGGATGCACGTGCATCTAAGATTTTTTAGTCTGCATTTTATCAGTGTCAGTATTTTGAGCCAACTTGGACTTCGGTCTGTCATACCTTTCCCATAGGAGTCAGCAGAAAACCCTTTCATCGTATCTCCGTACGAGGATACGAGGTTGATGCTTCCTTGCTCTATCCGATTTCCTCGCACATATCGCGCCGTACTTGGTCGCCCTGAAGGCTCAGTGCTGGCAAAGAGATGTCCGGCAAGAGAGCGTTTTTGGGAGTTTAACTGGAGAAACGCTTTGTGTAGAAAATCGACGACAGGGACAGTGAGCAATCCTTGTGAGTGTGGCAATCTACACGTCGGTGACGTGTTGAATGTCTCGCTAACTAGTTCATGCATCTCATTAACCCTGACGTAACCTTTAGGTCAGCATTTTTATTACTATATTCCAATAATTCTCTGTACTAGGAAGGGTTCATCCATAAGCAAAATTACCATTTTTCAGGTGACATGACCTCTATTTGTCCTAACTACCTGTTATCATAATTTCCATTATACCGAATCCTCATTTAGCATCATTTTCATATTTTTGAATTTCTATTCCCCATAATATTTATTATTCCTAATCTGATTCAATCACAATTTCTGTTTTTCCGAATTTGTATTTAACATAACTGTCAAATGTTCGAATCTTCACATAACCTTATATTCATTTTCACGTATTTTCTCTTGTCATATTTTACATTTATTTGAATTATCTTTTGACATGATTTATTTTCTTCGCGAATAAGCACATAACCTAGCACTATTTTACTCGAATTGCCATTCATCACAATTCTCACTTCATTGAATTGCCATTTCACAGAAATATTATTTGTCTCACAGCCCATCCGGCCTAAAATAAAGGCGCGAAATTAAAAATCAGCCCATCAGGATTTTTTATTCGAATTGCGCGCTTTCATTTTAGACCGGATGGCCTGTAGAATGAAATATCTGTTACATGATAATTCGATGATTTGAGAATTATGATAAATGGCGATTCGAGTGAAACAGAAAATCAAAAATATGAAAATGATGACGAATAAGCATTCTGTGTAATAGAAATTTTGATAACTGGTAGTTAGGACAAGAAGAGGTCATGTCACCTGAAATTTTTTTTAAATAACCATTATGACAAATGGCTGTTCGACAACTTGATTTTCGGTTAAATAAAACTAAGTTTGAGTGCCTCATTCGCCCTTCGTTAACAACCGTATATTTTGTTTACCCCCCCCCCCCCCCCCACTTTAACCCAAGGTAACGAAGCCGTTGGCTATATACAGATTTCAGGTTTATTCTGCTTTTTTTTCGCGTTTCTGATGTGTTCTATACTGAGTAGAATTTCCTACCACAAAGAAGGCATTGGAAAATAAGTTGAATTTTCAACAAAATAATTAAAATCTTAACAAAATAGTTGAATTTGTTACCAAGCATAGTTAAGTTCTTAAACAAAATACACGAGTTCTCAACGAACGATTTAATATTTCATATCACATGTATTAATGTATGATTTTTCAATCAAAAAGGAAGAATTTTCTACTAAAAAAAGAAATGTCAACCAAAAATTAAATATTCACATTTTCAGTTTGAAAAACTAATTTTCAAGAAAAAAAGCTTGGAGGAGTGGCCGAGATTTGAGGGTTTCCTCTGTGTGGTGAGCGGGCTGCATTCCCAACTCTTTCTGGGGTGCTGGGGAATGAAATTATTGGCCGAGGAATGGTCGGTATGAAATCCGGATCCGGCCGGCTGCTTGGACCAGCTACGGCCTCGTCTTGTGTGGGTGGTTCCCGAAACCGGACAAGCGGCTTCTCTCCCTTAAAGAGACTGGAATGGATGATCGCTTGCGGCCAGTTTCCGCATATGTGGGAGAGTGTGAGGTGACTGATTCGGTACCAGTGGGCTCCATGATGTCAGCGATTTCATTGGGCGCCACCGAATTTTAAGGGTCGCATTCGAAAGCCGAATTTCCAATCCAGTTGGAAATCTAAAAGAAAAACTATTTTGAGCCCCACGTTGAGCGTGAGTTTGTTAGTAATCCCGCTTCAGACATGGCGAGGGGGGTAATAATTTTAGTGGGTGGAAGGAGGTAGGTTGTTGCACAGTAGCCGAAGGCCGTGAGTGACTAGAAGAGGTTGGGCCTCCTTGGTTACCTGGACTTCGGAGGTCGATGGGTGTTAGTGCCCTTAGACCTCTGTTTGAGCGAAGCGGCCAAATTGCTCATGTGAAGGGGGACGTGGCTCTGGCTAGTGAGCAGGGGATTGCCTCAAACCATCTATGTGACTAATTGCTTTTCTTATGGGGGAGGGGGATGAAAAGAAGGAGTAGGAAGGAGATCTAGGGGGGTGTTTGCACGAACGAGCTCACCAACCCGGAGTGGGAGGGTTGGTGAGAGGTCGTCCCGTTGATCGTAGTGGAGAGGTCGAATCGAGGCACTGACAAAACGGGAGGCAGCCTAAAGGTGTGGATTACGACCAGGAAACGATCCCTGCTCAGAAGACCGGCAGTGAGATGGACTGCGGCTGGAGCTCAGGATGTGCTCGGCGACGAAGGCAATATCTCCACCGAAGAATCCGAAGAAAAGGATTGCGGCGATTTAAAAATATTTCTCGAAGGTGGTAGTTCCAGTGAGGGCGGCTCGCTGAGTCCCAGCTGAACTGATGGCCGCGAAGAAGTGGTGGCGGTAGATCTACTAAATTCCCCGGTGATTGTGCGAGATTCAGAGGATGAGGACTCGCCGGTCGTTAATACCTGGGCCCGTCAGATGATTTTTACCGGTGGAAAGGTGCGACGATATTCTACGTGGAAACGAGGCAACTGTAGCATAAGCACCGAAAAGCGGTTCCGGAATATTTTCCTAGGGCAAACATCCCGGGTGCCCGATGCCCCACGTTCGATGCCAACGAGGTTCCAAACTCCATCATATAGAGCTCCGATGGTAATATCACGGCAAAGGAGGGAGAAAACGGGCGAAATATCAAGCACTTCTTTTCGAGCTGAGCAGGCTGTACCAAGGCTACAAAGTCCATCCTGTAGTTCTTATAATCGGCTGTCTTGGAGGTATGAAAGCTGCATTTATTAGCCAAGTCAAGAGGATTACGGCTTGCCAGCATCAGGCTCCGTCAACCCTGTTTCTCATAACATTGTACAAAGATTGGTATCTCTAATAAAGGATCCAGAGGTGAAACATTCATCACCACCTGTCCCGTCTGCCGCGCTAGGTCATCCGCGGCTAGAGACCTGACTCCAAGGAACAGTGTTGCCCGATATTATCTCGCGTAAATTTCCCGTTCTTTCTTGCCTTCTAGGACAGAAGGAGCAGAAGCGGATGACGTACACGTTCCAGTTGCATCGGGATTGGTTGCTTTGAGGAACCATGATCGTAGCTTCCGGAGCCTACAACTTCTCATATAATAAAAATCCATTTTTCAAAACGCCCCGAATATTCGTTAATTTAACTGAAACCTTAATTTTAGAATTATTTTAATATTGACAGGAATAGAGGTACTTATCGTCTTAATTTGGAAGTGCCGATCACAGAAACAATTAAAATACGGCTTATGTATATATATATTGTAAAGGGGTTTCCTTACTTTCAGTTATTTATTTAATTACTGCCCGCCGGGGATGGCCCAGGACGGAAACCCTATTACAACATAGCAGCCACTTACCTGCCGTTTACCGAGACAACTTCCCGGAATAAACCGAGTTCGCGGGTCAAACTCTTTCGACCCGCGAACAATCTGCGAAGCTCGTTGTTTCTTGTTTGAGCTAGGCGCCAGATAGGGATAGCCCTTTCCGAGCTTCGTTGGACATGTCCCTGTCAATGGCTGGCAGGTCCACCAGCTCGGAAATTGGGACGAGAGGGAAGGGAGAAATTTCGGAGCGAGAAAGAACGCCGTGAATCAATTATAAAATGACAATCACTTAATATATTTTAAACCACAAAATTAATCCACCACATTTATCTTACAGAATGTTCAAATCGAAGCAAGTTAGGCAGAGACGCGAAGTGTTGTGCTATTGGATACTAGTTTATGGGGGGAAAATTTTGTCATTCGGCTAAGTATTTACCGAGGGGGAAGGGGTGAAAGTTTTGGGATTTTCGTGGATATCGTCTATTTCGGTGATTTATAACTCTTCTAATAGCGATGAAAAAAATTGTGTCTAGTACATTTTCGATAGGATTTTTCACCTTCGAAAGAAGGCAGGTTTTTTTTGTCTTAAAAGAAAGCTTAGATTTTTTCCTATAAGACTATGTAGATTAGAAAGTTGGATTCAAAATTTTAATTTATGAAAATAAGCGTTGACTTATCCGGTACGCTCATGACGCTGGCTCTTGAGCCCCGCCCGTAGCACAACGTGGTACACCTTCATTGCATCGCTTTTACGAAAAGTAATAATACTATATGCTCGTGTAAATGAGCTTTCGTTACTTAAAACTTGTTGATAAATCGACGCCTCCATTCAATATGAGTCTGTGTGCTAACAGCGCCGTGAATGAGACTATGCGCTGTGTATAAGCATAGGGAATAGTCTCATACAGAGCGCTGTTAGCACATAGACTCATATTGAATGGAGGCGTCGAAATAGCAAATATCTCAATCAGACGCCTGCTCAAAAAATCAACGGATATGTATTTTCGCAAGTCACTTGTTCTTCATTTGTTTCTCGTCAGGTTATTATAGGAAACAAATGAAAACCACGTTCATTAGAGAGATGAGTTTCAAATTTGATCCACTAGATGACAAAGCACTAAAAATTTTCAAAAGTGAAAACAAAAATCTACGGTATAAGACAAGTATCGATCATCCTTATATTTTATTATGCGATTGGATTTCAAAACGGTGTGCACATAAATATCGCCATATATTCGACTCTTATTGTAGTTTGGATTTTTCAACTCATGAAATTAAAAATATTAATTTTAAGATGAAATAGAATTTGAAAAGAAAAACAGTTTTCGAACTTCAGCTACCATACCCACCCTTTGCTATTTTTCAACCCAGTTTTTTACTGGCTATGGCCACTAAAAAAGTGAAAATAATCCAGAAAAATGGACTAACAAATACTTCAATACTTTCAAGAAGGAGAATCAGAACAAGACGCGGAATACACGCAATATTTCTGAAGGCTTACGATCGTAGCTTCCTACTCTATCTGAAGAACTGAAAATTTGCGCTTCATGTAGAAAAGAGCTCAGTAAACTGAGAGAAATACCAGCGTCAAATTTAGATGACACCGATCAGCCTCGTAATGATGTTCTTGCGGATGAAAACGTTGATGATGTTGAAATTAATGAAATCATTGTGTCAAATGAAAAAATCATGTCAAATGATGATGGCGATCCAGACATCTGCTTCGGAAAACTCAAGATGAATGCTACGCTGTGCAATGACAAATATCATTAGGCGGCAGTTGAAGTTCTAGATCAAATCAAAGAAAAGTTTTAATTATCAACGAGTAGAGCTGAGAAAATTCAACTTCTCGCACTTGTTCCAAAGTCTTGGAGTCGCAGACAACTAATGGTAGAATTCGAGACATCCGAACGAATGCCTGGAATGAAGGACTGTGTGTCTGTTAGAGTGAGTGACAAGAAAGTTCTCGTTCATAAAAGATTGATTTCGTGCAATATAAATGAATTGTATGCAGAATTCCAGTCAGAATATGAAGATATTAAAATAGGCTTCACGAAATTCACACAACACAGACCGAAACATTGCCGAAAAAATTACCGAAAACGTGAAGTCAATGCTAAAAGAAATAAACATGAAATATTTGACGAATGATCCAGAGTTAATTTTAAATGGTTATCGCGATTGTTTAATGTTAACTGTGTGCCCTGATGCGACAAGTTCCTGCCAATTAGGAGAATGCCGAAATTGCTCCGGTATTACTGCAATTAAAGATAATTTGATTCAAGCTTTTGATGAGGAGGATTTGGAAGAAATCAAATTTGATTCTTGACTGCAGACTGACAGATTCACTTCAAAGACGCTCATCATGAATGTTGATGAATTGGTGAACGAGCTTTGTGAAGCGTTGCTGAAGCTAAGAACCCACCATTTCCTTGCTACAGAGCAGTCATTATTTTTCAAAAATCTAAAGATAACTTTGAAAAATACTGAGTTCGTTATCTCATTCGATTTCGCTAAAATTTTAAGTTTGTGCTCCAGAACGCCACGCAAAGATTTCACTGGAATATTGATCAGGTCACAATATTCACAGTAGTTGTTTACTGTGTAAAAGTTGGAGAACTCAACCACAAAAGCATAACAACCATATTGGACAATTTGAGTCATGACACAGTTGCTGTTTCTGAGTACCAGAAGATAATTGTGAATTATCTTAAGGCAAATTTTGCAGTCCAAAGGGTGTACTACGTCTCAGACGGAGCAGGTCAGCATTTTTAGAACAAGAGCAATTTATCTAATATCCTAGCTCACAAGGCAGATTTCCGAATTTCAGCTAAGTGGCATTACCATCCTACCGCTCATGTTAAGGGAGCATGTAATGGAATAGGGGCGAATGTTGAACGAAATGCAGCAAGGTTTAGCCTTCAATGTTCCGCTGAAGATCGCATCCTAGATGCTTCGTCCCTATTTCAGTGGGCAAAGAAGTACTGCAAGGAAACTAAAATAATTTTTAGTATCAAGGAAGATCACGAAGCCGCTGCTAAAGATCCGAAAAGCAGATTCGATGGTGCAGTGACAATCAAAGGGCTTTGCAATACCATGCATTTATACCTACTGAAGATGGGAGACTTCAATTGAAGAAATTTTCCTCAGCCACGGAATGCGACTGCTTCCCAAAAGAGAAAAAACGAAAATTAGAAAACAAAGTGAAAACAACTGTCACTGAAAAACAAAAGGCGGAAAGAAAGGCAGATAGAAGACCAGAAATTATCATAAAAAAATCTCCGAGCTTTAATTTTAATTAATCCATAAAACCAATTTTTCGACCCGACCTCTTATTCAATAACTTGATTTTTCAAAATTCAAAAATTTTCCAAAATTCATCAGTGAACGTAATGAAGGCATTTGAATAATTGCAGTCTCAACCCCGTAAAATGCAGAGAGCGATCAAATATACTAGTATATATTATTACTTTTGTTTAAAAAAATACCATGAAGGCGCCACGGTACGCCGCGAGACACTAGCGCCAGCGTGACGCGCGTACCGGAGTACTCAACGCTTATTTTCATAAATTAAAAACTTAAATCTCACTTCCTAATCTACATAGTCTTATAGGCAAAAATCTAAGCTTTCTTTTGAGAAGAAAAAAAAACAAGAAAAAAAACCTGTCTCAGTTCGGAAAAAAGTCATATGCATTTTTGACCTTCATTTTTGAAGGCAAAATACTTATTTTTTGACAAAATGCGTAGGAGCAATCGAAAGGGCGTGAAAACCCCTATCGAATCTGTACTAGAAAAAATTTTTCTCATCGCTATTAGAAGAGTTAAAAATCGCCGAAATAGACGATATCCACGAAAATGCCAAAACTTTCACCCCCCCCCCCCCCTCGGACAATACTTATCCGAATGAAAAAATTTGTTTCCCATAAACTACTATCCAATAGCACAACACTTTGTCTAAGTTTAACTTAGATCGAACAACTCTGACTTTTTAGTGGGCACACTTGACATATAACGCCCCATATACATATACGTATACTTTAGGGTTAGAATCATGCACGTAAAAATCATACATATTTCATATCAAATTTTAGAAAATTTTAACAAAATAAAAATATTTAAACTAACAAATTTTTTCTAATTCATATTATTTTAGTTTAAATATTCCAGCATATTTAATACTTTTTAAGTTCTCTTTGCAAAGTTCTTTGAATGCTCAGAAAATTCAGCTTCCTTGCTACCTTAATTAATACTGTGAATTTTTTTTTGTTCACTCAACTATTTTTATACAGTTCGTTTCTTAATTGTTTTACTGTCAACAATTTTAACCGGACATTTTTGTAGTACTTACTTGAATTTTTTGACCTAAAAAAATATTAAATTATTACATACAATGATTTTTAAATACATAAATAATTCACTTTTTTTTTTAATTTGTTCCCAATCTTTTAAGTAAAAATAAAGTTTTCAAAGTCTCCATTCATCACATTGTAACTGCTATTTTATGTATCATTCCTGTAACACAGAACATTATTTAATTGAAATGAAACTTACAAGAATAATGAATCCCAACTAAAAATAGATCATTTAAAAAGTTATACTTCACTCATAAGTATAAGTTTAAAAATCCTGTATAATTTTATCATTTTTTTAAAAATCATGGATCATTTAACTTTATTTCCTCATTATCGACATTTGTTGTAACGATATACGTCCACACAAACTAAGATGTATGAACAAAATTAATTTTATAATTATGAAAATTTAGGACTTTCACTTCTCAAATTTTAAATCTCTGATGACAAACATTCGAGGCCTTTTAGGACTCGTCCTTAGGGAAATTTTATTAGGAAACTAATAAGAAATATTTTTATGTTATGCTTATATTAATTAAAAAGCAGACTTGAATTTGAAGTCAATTACTAAGAAATTATTAACATTTTTTATCTTCAATATTTCTAAAAATTGATTGTACGTTTGAAAAAATAATATAAATTTTTTTAACTTTCATTGACATCTCAATCCAATAATCTTCAGAGTTTATTCAAGTGCTAATCGTTTTGAAATATCTGCTGGAAAGAAAATCAAGAAAGCTTTAATTTGAATTTATAATAAAAACTTATCTTTTTGTAATTTTTTCCTTAAATCCAGTAAAAGATGGAAATTCTTCTTTGAAAAATCATTCTTAATCACATTGAACAAAAATTAACATTTTTCTTCTCCTGAATATCTTCACTGAGTTTAAAAGACGATTTTTTGGTTCAAGGACAGAACGCACACTGAGGCAAGTGTCTCATTACATCCTAAACTTGAAATGAACAGAGACCAAAATTCACAGAAATTTACCCAATACCATTAGAATTACTTGAAACAAATCAAAACACACTATTCAATATATAATTTAAGATTAGCAAAATTCACGTAACAAGTATAAATATTAAAAACAAAATTTAAAAAAAAAATTCAGGAAAGTAAAAACCATCAAACGAACAATTTTATACAAATTCATTGTATTTTAGTTGGAAAATTCTGAAATATTTTTTGCTGTTGATTACTTGATTGTTTTTATAATGTTCATCTCATAATTTAAAAATGTATGCTTTATATTATATTCATTGATTTATTTTTATACTGCTTATTTAATATTTTAATTTTCGTGAGTGTCAAAAATTGTATATGAAATATTTAGTGTAGTGAAGTCTAGGTTTTTATAATGTAAAATTATATTAACATTTTTGCTATTACATATTATATTCTTTTCTCATATGAAATAACAATTAATATGTACTTACAGTAAAAACATAATTCATGTAAAAGTGCACACTAGATGCTCGCAAGTACGATAATGTAAACTAGCCCGAACTATCTAAAAGCAAAATAATTGTACGTGGATAGCTACTCTGCAAAACATGAAATCAATAATTATTCAGACACAAATATTGAACCTCTGCGTATTGAGAATTAAACTTTGCAATTTATTTTGATATTAATTTCTTAAATTTTAATTAACTTATTAAATATGGAACAGATTTGAAAGTTTTATTTATTAAAAAAGATAATGTTTACCTAATACCACAAATTTCATAAAATAAACATAAGGATACACGATTTAATATATAATTTAAGATTATAAAAACTAACATGAATACATAAAATATTCAACATAAAATTTATAAAAATTAAAATCTTTAAACAAAAATGGGAAAAAAGATCTGATATGACTGAAAATTACTGTACGGGGTTTTTCTCAGGTTGCTGATTTCGAATCCAACGTCATAATTTAACATAAAGCAGATCATATTGGTCCGCCTTGGATCCGTCATTGAAATAAAATTCGAACTGGAGATTTAAAACCACCGACCTGAGAAAACTCCCGAGCAGAACTTTTCAATGTAATGTGCTTCATTCGTACAATTTCGGTCCGCCATATTATATCCGTCATTTTCAGTTCTCAAATTTGGATTTTAGGATTGAAATAGGCGACATGAAAATTCCCTGAATAGCAATATTTAATAAAATCGTTTATATTATTGCAATTTTGTTCCGCCACATTGGATTCTCCATCTTGTATTTTGACATTTTGAATTTTTATTTTAATTCAGCAACCCCAAAAACTCTTAAATACGACAATTAGTCAAACTTTTACTTCCTTTTTCTTATTTTCTTTCTCTTTTATTTTAGGTAGTAGGTACTATGACATGCAAACATTTTGTGTGAATATTAATTTTATATTTTAATCGAGAAATTGCGAAAGGCAACAAAACAATTGTGCTCTTGGCGAGTCTGCTTGGTTTCTAGTCCTATAATAAAAATCGATATACATATTATTTCTTACAGAAGTAGCGGCCGAACCATTAGAAGTAAGAAATTTGGCACATATCCCTCACTTACCTCTGGGTCTAATATTCCGAAATCAAGGCAATCTTTGGATAACGCATGCTACTTCTCAAGGTGCACGTGCTACCAGATTGAATTCACATGAGAGGAGGGTTTACGAATGGATGAGGGACTTCTACCAGCCCACCGACCCAAGTACAAGTTCTAACAATAAATCTGAGCACCAAAAGAACTTAAATAATGAATTTTCTGATTCAATTTTTATGAAAAAATGTTATATATAATTACACAAATCTGAAATTAGTATATACACAAAAAACATATTTGTTTGACTATAATTGTTGTGAGTCGATATTTGAGAGTTAAACTACCAACGGATAGCATCGGACCACTCAATCCGATGGCTTATAGAAAATTAGCCTTGACCTTAAAAGGTGATAGAGCCGTCCAAAATATAGGGAGAGAAAAATATTTCCAAAAAACGTTTGAAAGCTGATTGAATTCTGCGCTAGATGAGCCCTAGTTAAAGTAATTTCCCCTTGTGGGTATTAAATTACGACATGAGAAAATCAAAAGTAAAATTCCAATTTTTAAGGAATTTTGTACATCATGTTCAACTATTGGGACGAGATAGGAAAATTAATTTATTGATTTCATATTTTACAAAAGCGATGTTTAGGATTTTTGCATGCTCGCACAAAAAATTATCATTTTTTTTCAACGCCGAATAAATTTTTGTTTCAAAGTTTGAGAAGTTAGAAAATCTTCCAAGAAAAAAGTCAAATTTTTCAAATTTTTAAAGCTTTGAGATATTTTAATACAATTCATGATATAAAAAAAATTTCAGAAATAATATATAATAATAATAATCTCATTATAGAAAGGAGCGCCTAACCCACAAATTCTTGAAAATCGGATTCTTGACTCAAAAAATCAAAAAAACCCTTTCAATAATTTTATTTTTTCACCAGCATTCTATAAGGGCCTAACTGTGAATTTGCAAGTAGGCCCATGTGCAGTCCTTCAAGTACAAAGAAAAAAAACTTTCGCTTTATTTTTTCTAAAAGTAATAGTATACTTTGACCAAACCTTTTTTTATTGATTCAGCAACTAAATAGATAGAAAGCCAATTATTACATTTTTAAATGGAAAATTGGATCTTTTATAACCGTTTAAAGTTGAAAGAGCGCACACCTCAAACAAAACAAAAACAAATTCTCGGAACCTAATAATATTTAATGTATAAAATTCCTGAAAATTGAACAAGAATCCAACGATCAAATTTGGACAACCATCACAAAATGCTCCTATTGCAATTCCTAAGAACAATAAAAATTTGTTTCTTTGGATAAAAATAAAAAAGAGGAAAGAAAAATGAGAAGGCAACCAACCAAATCCCCTTGCTTCTCTTTCTTATTTCTTTCATCTCTTTTATTTTTATTATTATCAAATAACAATATGAAAGCATTTAAAATATTTACCAACATTTCGGTGCTCATACAGCACCCTTATTGGTTGGTTGCCTTCTCATTTTTCTTTCCTCTTTTTTTTTTATCCAAAGAAACAAATTTTTATTGTTCTTAGGAATTGCAATAGGAGCATTTTGTGATGGTTGTCCAAATTTGATCGTTGGATTCTTGTTTCATTTTCAGGAATTTCATACAATAAATATTATTAGGTTCCGAGAATTTTGTTTTGTTTTGTTTGAGGTGTGCGCTCTTTCAACTTTAAACGGTTATAAAAGATCCAATTTTCCATTTAAAAATGTAATAATTGGCTTTCTATCTATTTAGTTGCTGAATCAATAAAAAAAGGTTTGGTCAAAGTATACTATTACTTTTGGAAAAAAAAAGCGAAAGTTTTTTTCCTTTGTACTTGAAGGACTGCACATGGGCCTACTTGCAAATTCACAGTTAGGCCCTTATAGAATGCTGGCGAAAAAATAAAATTATTGAAAATCCTTGCATCAGGTTATGTAGGAGATTTTTTTTGATTTTTTGAGTCAAGAATCCGATTTTCAAGAATTTGTGGGTTAGGCCCTCATGCAAGTTAGGCGGATATGCCATGCAACCTTTTAAATGTCAGAAATATTAATTCCCAACAGAAAACATAAAATGAAATTTTTTCAAAATTGTTCATTCACAAACACGAAACAATACAATATATTGAGTAACTTCTTATTTTAAACGATTGAACTTGTACACTATGAAATTAGGAGCCTCAAATTAGGAGGCTCAGATGCAAATTTCAAAACTTCTAAATTTTCCAAATTTAAGCATCTTGAATTTCAAAACTTGAAACTGAAATTGCAGGATTTTACAAAAGAAAAATAATAATTTCCCGTAATGTCATGCGTTACTTAAAGTGACTCGATCAATTGTTTAAAAAGTGTTGATTAGATTTCTTTTGAAAATTTAAGAATGTAAAACTCAAAGCTCTCGAAATTGAATTATTTTAAATACGATCTAATTGAAATACGCAATTTTCAATAGGACAGATCCAAAATTAAACGATTCCAAACGTTCTTCAAAAGTGGGCCATTTTTAAATTTACGATGTAGATTTATAATTGTTTAACTTGCGATTGGCATATATCTTCAATTTATAAACTCTTCAATATAAATGTTTGAAATTTCAAATAGTCTTACTTAAAATCAGTAATTTAGGCAATTCTTAATTATAAACTTTTAAATTTGAAACTGCTTAATTATGCAGTTTTAATTTAGTTTTTCGAACACTACAAACTGTATAAGTTTTAAAAATTAACAAAAAATTGTCCGATTGCGAAGTTCTTAATTCAGAATTGCTTAAATTTCAATCATTTGTATTGAAAATTAATGAATAAGTGAACGTTGAATACTAACATTTTTAATTTGAAACTCTTTGACTATGTAGATTTTAACAAACACAAACACTAAAACTTCTGAAAATTTGAGTCGTTTGAATTGTAATTACCAGGCTAAAACTTAAAATTAAAAATTTAGCTTTCAGAAATTAAAAATCGACATTCTGATATTTAATCAAGAATAATTAAAGATATAGTCTAACTTTTATTATTTAAGTTAGAACAGTTTAATTCTGAGCACTTTATTCAGAATTTTTATTCAGACTTGGAGACCTAAGCAATTTATGAAGCTTCCATTACAATTATTTCCACTCGTATCATTTATAAGTGCAAATAATTGTTTAAATATCACGGATTCCAATTCAGAAATTCAATTTGAAAATAAGCGATTAAATATCAAGAGTGTCGAGAACAAAAATATCTAAATTACTGCTTTCAAAATCATCAATGTATTGCTGCAAATAAAGTGAAAAAAAATATTTTTTTCTGTGCGAAAATATCAGAATTGTGTATTTCTTAACATACTGTACTTAGAGAAATACCAATTGCAAATTTGTACAATTTTTTTAATCACATGGAACAAGGGTGTAAAAATACTGTAACATGAGACAAAACTATATGGATTCTATGAAATGATTCTTACTTTACATAATTTTTTTGAACTAAAAAACAATTTTTGGGATTCAGAAAAAATAACAAAATTTCACTTATTGTTCAATTATTAGTAGACTCACAAATTAGTAGAATTTAGTAGTTCGGAGTAAAGAACTTTTGTATCGTTACAATAACTCGTAACTATATTTTTTAACAGGTGCATATGTAATAGAGCCAGTCGAGATTCAGTATAATGATTTTGTGACGCGGAAAGTAGAAGGAGTATTTAGACACGTTGGAGTTGTTATTCAGGTTGGCAACGTGCTGAAGATGGTTACTCCAGAAACAATGCACGCTGGTAATTTAAACACTAAGTCATAATTTAAAATAGTATGTTGCATTACAAGAGATGAAACACAGCGATTGCAACGAGTTTGAAATTTGCTGCCCGAGCAAAAGCGAGGGCTGCGTTCACACGAGTTTCTTTTGAAACTTCGAATTTCGATACCTGTAGAGCGGCTTGAAATACGGTGTTTGCATCTCTAGAGTCTAGAAAGACTAGTTTTTTTTCCTGAAAAAAATGGTTTAGCTGTCCCAGATAAACGTTTAGCTGGATTTCGTTTTCTAAGAAAATAGAGCTGTGTTACCTAAATCTCTAGCTGTGTTTCCTAAATCTATAGCAGTTCTGGCTACATTTTTTCATCTAGAAATTGTCTAGATAAATTAGCTAATTTCTAGATGACAAACTTGAGTCAAAATAGCTAGATATTTAGGAAACACAGCTATATTTTCTTAGACGACGTAATCCAGCTAAACGTCTAGCTGGGACAGCTAAATCATGTTTTTCAGTGTAAGCTAACGATTTTTAAGTTCTTTGACAGAATTATTGACTATATTTTTGTTACACAATCAGAGAACCCTACACTATTTCATCCTGAAGAAGGTGATGAATTGGGCCGTGTTCTCCCTCTACATCAAGGAACTTTGGGATTTGGTGCAAATGTTGCAATATATGGGGCTGATATTTGGCTCAAGCCGCCTTCGGTCCGTCGAACTTTCACAGGTAATGCAAACAAAAAAATAAAATCTAAAACAAAGATACTATAGATCTGTGCCTGAAATTTTCAGATTTTTTTAATAAGGATTGCTTTGGGGCTCTAAAAATACACTGTTAGAAATTTCTATAGCGATTTTACTATAAATGTAATGGAAGCAATATGCATATACGTGTAGTAAATTTAATATACCACCATCTTGTAAAATTAATATACATGTATAGTAAAACAGAGCGCGTGACAGTTGAAAGTTCTTTGATGCACACAAATCTTGTCAAATATTTAAAACTAAAGTAATAACCTACAATTCATCGACTAAATTCATATTTATAATCAAAGTGCAACGTATAGGTGGGATTTTCTTCAAAATTCACTGTAAATGTCAGAATTTTAACAAAACAACCGCTGCTTTTAGGTTAGGTGTCTTGATTATTCGCTTAATTGAACTTTTCCACTTAAAACTCAGTATAATTTATGTTTAACTAGAAAAAAAATATCATGCTTTATTATTTGGAATTGATGATCACTGCCAAAATTAATTTTAATTTGTGTAAAGTGAATTTACCTGACTTTTCTAAGAGTTGACCAATATACATGTATATGAAATTTACTATGCAGCCTCTTAATTACTATTTCATAGACCGAGTTTTTAGATTTACTATACAAATGTATAGTAAATCTATATTAAAATTGCAAACATTTTTAACAGTGTAGTTTTGATCCCAGGTTATTCAAGTATGAATTTTCTCATACATAAAAACACGTGTTAATATTTAACTTCTTTCAAAATATTGAGATTTAATTTTTTTAAGACCAATATCAAATTTTTGGGTGGCAATTTATTACGTACCTGTTATTGGTGAAAATAATAAACTTTAATATTTTTTCTTACAGCAAGAGTATAATAGTTTCTAAAGGATTTGGCTCCTCCTACGGGTTTTTTCCACGTGTGGGTTTTTCCTGTCGGGTTGCACTGAAGCACAATCATATGGAGGTACAGGCAAATGCGGGAGCTTGTAAACATAATGCTGTTGAATAAATTTTATTTCTTGTATTCCTCAGTTGACTCATTCCGGAACCCTACCCATCGTCTGAATAAAATTTATTCGATCGCCAATGTAAAAATATTTCGTCTAGGGTTTATTTTCGAGATCTTCAAGTCTAGTTCCGTCTCATAAGCCAGATTTCATTACATTGCAATTTTGTCAAGTTCGTAGTGTTTGGAAAATTAAATTAAATCCTACGCAGTTAAAATATATCAAATGGACAATTCAAAATTTTAAATTAAAACGTTCTATTCAAAAATTTTCTTCTTTGAAAGGAAGTTTCGAATCGTTCAATTTTTAGATCCGCCCGATTTGGAATTATTTTGTTTGAAAAGTTTTTAGAATAATTCAATTTTGAGGGTTCAGAATAAAAAATGTACATATTTTTCTTTCAAAACATAATTTAGTCGCTTCAAATGACACTTGGCATTCTAAGAAATTACTTTCTTTTTTGAGTTCATACGATCTAAATTAAAAGTAATGGAATTTCAAGAGATTTGAGTTTAGAAATTAAGAAAAATTTGAAATTCATCGTTGAGCCATTGTGACTACTGAAAAGTCAAAAATATGAAATTTATTATTATAATTTATAAATTCTCCGAGTTTCAAGTTTGAAAGCATTCAATTTTAGACAATTAAAAATTAAAAAAATATCAGTTTAGAATGATTAGATGAGAAAAATATAACTTTTTGTTTGAGTAGAGTAGAACAGGGCGAGGCAGCCAGGATGCCACATTTTGGGGCGCAGAGCACTTGTTCGAAATGACATCAAATTGTGTATGGTGTCGTTAGAAAGCTTGATTCTTTGGCTACAGAATTGCCTGGTGGAATTTTGATGTAGATTGCCCATTACTGTTTGTACAACCGTTTTCCAAAGACGCTATGTTTTTGCTCAACTGTAAAACCGTGGGGCGAGGCAGCCAACCACATAATACACAGACGTATAATAATGTACTAGCAGTCTTGCGCGCGCCAAAGCGCGCGCCTATTAATTTTTTGTGTGAAAAAGAATGAACCAATTGCTTCTATGTTATTTATATTTAATTAATGTCACAAAATATTTGTATAAAATAATTAGAAGGGACCAAGTCTGTAGCCTCCAATGAGGAGCTCCTCTTCATTTTTTTCTCTGTTAAAGGAGTAATGAATAGATTTCTCGTAATTTATTTGTAGGTAAATTCTGCCATCGTTATCATCTGGAAAGGATTGTGAATATAATTATAATCCAATTTATTATAATTTACTTTTAAGTTTGTATAACACTTAACTTATTTGTAAATTAAATTGCCGTGATGAAATTTTTCATTTTATAAGTTAAAGAAATATTATTTCTAAAATAAATGGTGAATTGTTCGTTATAACGTGTATATGAGTATATGAATTTTAAATTCATAAATACTACGAAAAATATTAATTTTTATTATTATATAAGTTGTGCAAAATTGAAGAAAGTGAATGATACATACAGGTAGACTAGTGGCAGTAGTTAACAATCTTTCAGTTTTTAAGAAATATATGATAACACATTTTTAAGTTGTCTATTTGCTCCGCAATTATTGCCTTTGTTCAATAGTAATCCATTTGCCACTAATATTTTATTATGCATTGAGAGATGTAGTGAATTTTTTTCATAAAAAATTAATTTTCTAATTTTTATCATGAATGATGCAACTTATTACGAAAAAGTAAAATGTATTTTAATATACTTTTTTTATACGTGATCATTTTTATCGAATCTGTTGTTTACCGAAGAATAAGTAAATTCTTTTATTATAAGAAGAAAATTATCCTGTCTATAGAACTTTCCAGGCCTTTATAAACGTTACAGTCTTTATGAAGCATTGTTTTCATCTGATAGTTTAATTTTTTTATCAGATGCTTCCTCGTTATCATTGTTTAATTTTCGTTTCAAAATGTAGATAATATCTACCATTAGTAAAAATATTAAAGTTTAAAATTGATTTGCTCCATTTGTGGTTAAAAATTAATATTTTTGGTTTTAAATTCAACCATTTATGTAAAAAAATTCGAAATGAAAAAATATAAACTGAAAATTAATCAAATCAAATTTGAACTAACATCACATCCATTGCTCAAATTGATGTCATTTGTTAAAAATTCGTCTCTTTTGGTGCAAAATTAATCTTTTTAGTGGAAAATTCAAATATTCGGGTAAAAATTTATATACACAGGCCTCACAGTCCCTATGGGATAAAATATAGGGACCAAAGGGTACTTTTTGTCGCGCTCATAGGGTACTTTTTTCGCGCTTAAATGATTAGGGTAACAAGGGTAACAAATTTAGGATAAATTCATAAGAGTTCAAAACAATTCAAGTTAAACTCAAAAGAATTCAAATGGACTGGAAAAAATTATGTTTATTTCCGTAAAGTTGAAGTTAATTTGGAGGAACTTAAGGGAAATGAGAAGAATTCGATGAAATTCGTAAAAATTCAAGGTGAATTAAAACAAATTCAAATGAATTGAAAATAATTTTAAAATATTAAAAAACTTCATTGAATTCATTAAATTTGAAATGAGCTTAGAAAAATTCAAGGGAATTCAAAACAATTTGATGAAATGCCTACGAATTCAAGGTTTCAAAAAAATCCATTGACTACAAAACAATTCAAATAAATCGGAAAAAAGGTTTAAAATCGAAAAAATTCCATTGATTATAATAAAATTTGAGTGAATTTAGAGGAATTTACGGAAAATGAGAAGAATTCGATAAAATTCATAAAAAATCAAACTGAATTTACAAAACAATCAAGTGAATTCAAAACAATTCAAGAAGATGAAAAAATTCATTGAATTGAGTAAGTTTCAAATGAGTTTGGACAAATTGAAGAAAATTTAAAAGAATTTGATGAAATGCCTAAGAATTTAGGGTGAGTTTGAAAGACTTCAAGAAGAATAAAAGAAAAACTTTTTTAAAATCCATTGATTTGAGTAGAATTGAGTGAATTTAGAAGAATTCAAAATAATTTAAAAGAACTTTGGATAAATTAATAAGAATTCAGGGCGAATCCCAAATGAATTGCAAAAAATATTTGAAAATCTCTTGAAATCTTTGAAACCCAAAGAAAGCCCTCACTTCTTGTGAATAAATTCTTTGAAATCCATAGAAATATTATAATATCCTGTGAAGTTCTATGAAATTTTATATTTCCAAAAATCCTGAAAAATTTATTAAAATACTTTGGGAGCTTTTAAAATCCCTTAAAATTATTAGGAAATCTTATAAAATCCCTTAGAATTTTTAAAAAAATTTCTTAAAACCTTATAGGTCCTGTAAATCCTTATATATTTTCCGAAATTCTAGGAAATTCTTTAAAACCGCATGCACATTTTTTTAATCTCTTAAAATTATACGCTAAATCATTTCAATTCCTTTGAAATCCCAATAAATTACTGAAATCAATCAAAAATTAATTGTAGTTTTTTTAAATAACCTAAAATATTTCAAAATCTTTTGAAACACTCTTAAATTTTTTACAGCTCTTGAAAATGCCAAGGTATTTGAAAAAAATACCTTAAAATATTTAAAATCAATTGATTATTTTATCAATTTACCCTCAGGATCAATTAAATAAAAACTTTTTAAAATTAAAAAAAATCCATTGTATTAAGCAGAATTGTATAAATGAAGAATTCAAGTGAATTTAAAAATTTCAAAAGAAAAAATTATTAAGAATTCAGGGTCAATTTCAAATCTCTTCAAATCTTTTGAAATCCTACAAAATACCTCACTTCTTGTGAATAAATTCTTTAAAATCCACTAAAACATTATAAAATCCCGTGAAATTCTATGATGATATTTCCAGAATCCCTGGAAAATAGATTAAAATAGATTGAGAGCTTTAAAATCCCTTAAAATCATTGAAATCTTCGAAAATCTTAAAAAATAATGAGTAATCTTCCAAAATATTTTAAAACTTGATATGTCCAGTGAAATCGTTACATATCTTCCGAAATTCTTTATCCTAAAATATTTCAAACGCTTTGAAATCCTTTCAAATTGATGAACTCAATGAATAATTCCTTGGAATCTTTTTTGAAAAAACAGAAAAAAATTGTAATCCTTTAAAATCTGTTGAAACCCCTTGACATTTTTTAAAGTTCTTGAAAATGCCAAGGAATTTGAGAAAATGCCATAAAATATTTCAAAGCCTTTGAACATTTTATCTATTGATCCTCAGAATCCATTAAACAAAAACGTTAAATTTGATTGAGTACATTTAGAAGAATTAAAGTGAATTTAGAAGAATTCACAAGAATTTAAAAGAACTCAGGATAAATTACATAATAAGAATTCAGGATGAACTCCAAATCTGTTCCAATCTTTAAAACTAGTCCAAACTAGATAAGAATTGTGACCTGAAGACTGATTCGTCCCAAAAAAATCAGTTTTGTTTCAGTGTGCGCTATCTCTCGGCGACAGAATTATAATACTACTAGAAAATTTTAATAATTTTAACAATCTTTAAAAACTGTCTTCTTTCATAGTAAGCTTTTGTAATCAAATCGTAATAAGTTCTTCATGTATTCAAAATATGGCATTTTAATCGCGCCTTATGGTATATGGATCAAATAATACATCGATCGCCAAATTCTGGGTCATTGCAAATGCTGCCATGTTCATTTATTATTGACCACCACAAGAAGCTTCCTGCACTGTGTCTAGTCCTTATATTTATGGGTAATATTCACGAAACTGTACACTTTTGCAACTAAAATCATAAAATTTTTAATTGCATTTTTTTGCGCAGTACATATTTTTTTTACTTTAAAAGTACATTATTTACGAAAATGAGGCATTATTTTCAGTACAACCTTGTAAAAAAATGTATTGTAGACACTTTTTCAAAAACTTAACATTACGGAGCTGACCACTGTATTATGGAGCTGACCATTTGTATGAATGAGTGTGTTTTCTTTATAAATAGACTTTTTGATTTGAAAAATACTTTTGATTCTATTTTCCTTTCATATACTATACATTTCTTCAGTATATTTTAATAATATAAAGTGCAAAACAAAAAATTAAGCACATGAAAAGTAACCCTGCAAAAAAAGATTCATTTAAAATCAATCGACAATTTTGGTGAAATGCAATTCAAGTCAAATATGGTGAATTGCATTTAATATCCAATTGTTAAATCGCAGTTGAAAAATTTGTGAGTGAATTGAATTGAATGTCTGCAACTGCAGTGAATTGTAGATATGCAATAGAATCAGTGTGCGGTCTATTGCACTGAATAAAATTGTTTCGCAAGCCGATGAACCGTCTTTTGGATTTAATTGACGTCTTTCAATTCAAACAGAATTTTGTAAATGGTTTTATAATATCCAATAGAGGTTAATGTAAAAATGGAGATTGGTTATGCGATGCATCTAATTGTATTGAATCGCACATAAATGTATAGATCGGAACTGTTTTCAATGGGAGTTTTGCAATACAATTTTAATTTATTGAATATTAAAATAATAAGTTAATAAATAGTATTATTGAAGAGATTGAAGTGGTTAAATGATAATATTATAAGGAATAAAAGTTGTAATATAATTTGTCCTTTGTATTAAAGTTCAGTAAATATTGATTGTTTAATGAGAATAAAAAGTTACTTTGGACATAAATTAACGATATAATACAAATAATATTTATCGAATTTCGTTGACATCATTCCGTAATGATGAAATGCCACCAATTGCATCTTTACGATTTAAATACATTACGTCAATTCAAATCCATTCAGGTACATTCAATGATAGTTCTACCAATTGCATTTAATTGCAAATGCTCATTTCAACATTTCCATTTAAATACAATTGGCCTTTTTTATTTGCAGGGAAAGTATATAATAATAAAAATGCTGAGCATGAAAATCAAATTATCAGAGGTTAATGAATAATTACAACTTCAAGTACATTTTTTTACATAAAATGTGGAAGAGTAAACTCAATTTCTCCAATATTCGCTGCTTCATAATCAAATACAAAAGTTATAAGTCTGTACAAGTGACAGGTAAAGAAATTTTCAGTCTATTTAATAAATACAAAAATATAATTTATTTAAAATAAACTATACAAAACAGAACTTCAAAATTATAATGATTAAACGACACGTATTTAAACATTTAATGACAACGCTAGTAATTTATTTGGCAACTTAAACACAAAAAACAACATTTTTCTAAAGATTATAATACTCTCAATTAGAGTTAATGTGTATTCATTATAGTAATTAATTAATAATAGTATTAATTTTCTCACAGCCACCATTCTCAAAGAAAAACTCGACCAAATACTTTGTTAAATAGTTTGTATATCAATAAAAGATGTCGAATAATAAATTTTATTAGAAACCGTAATATTTTCATTATGGAGCTGACCATTATGGAGCTGAAATTTACAACTAAACTTACATTTTTCTCTTGAATTTTTTAACTTCTACTTTTTTCCGCACACCGGCAGTTTTTGTCTGGACTATAACTGTAAATAAACTCAAAATCACTGATAGACTTCATTTACTTTAAGCGATTTATTTCATTTTGGAGCTGACCGGCTTTTTTGTACGGACTGTTTTGTAAACAAACCAACACAGCAGTCGAATGATTTCGAATGGGAAAAATTCCATCGAGCGTCAGTTAGATAGTTTGAGAGTCAGTCTTCGAAATAATGTCAGTAGATGGCGTTTAAATGAACTGCGAGATTTAAAAATCGTGAGAAAGTATGATGAACAAAATTATTTGAAATATGATGTGACAAAGTGCATCGCTTTATTTAGAAACTTTAAAAGTCCTTTCTGTAACATTGTAGCGCACTAAAAAGTGAACTATATACTTGGATTATTCAAAAAATATAGTCACTGGAAGGTAACATTAACTTAGTGAAATAAATTTTGTGGATTTGGACAAAATATTTTAATTTGGGACAATTACGGAGCTGACATTTTGGATATTTTTTACGCAATATAGTGTAAATATTTATTAAAAGGTACACTTATTTCCTGGTAAAAAATTGAATAAAGTTACTGTACGATAAAATATTACAAGTCTAAGACCTGGTTTGACTTTTTTCTAAGTGTAAAAGCCGAAGCCGCAAAGGTGTACAGTTTCGTGAATATTACCCATAAGAAAACTCGTAATTTTATGAAGGAAGTTTTCGTGTTAGCCTAGTCGCCACTTAGGGTGACCTCTATATTAAAATTAAAACCAACAGAAGTAAAAAAGTAGATTTCTCATTTTATCGATCGCCGATAATTATTTCGATTTATTTATTTTTACTATTACTTTCTATATAAGTTGTTATTAAAGATATTATATCTTTGGTTGCTATGACTGACTTTCTCAATACACGGCGTAAAATGAAATGTATTTCAGTAATTTTTCTACATTTCTAATCCGGTCGCAGATGTTCTTCTTCATCATGATATGCGCGTTATATTTCGACCGATATTATTGAATGTACCATACAATGATATATTATAAAGTACAATCTCTCTTAACTCTCAAACTTGAACAAATATAAAGTAAAAATGCATTGAATTTTTCAATGAAAGTTATAGTTCCATGCTTCTTATTTTCTGAACTGATTGATTAATTATTTTTTAAAAGTGTTACGTCATTATTGAATTAAATGTACAGAAATGCAATTTCGAACGAAAAACACACACACACACACACACACACACACACACACACATATATATATATATATATATATATATATATATATATATATATATATAATGTACAAATTACTTGAATGTTTTAATTAAAATAATTTTGTAATGCTTTTTATATTGTGAACTGATTAATTAATTATTAACTGATTTGATTAAAACTTACATTTTCTGAAATTAATGCAAAAGGTTATTGATAATTCAAATTGTCAGAAACGAGAGTTGAAATTTGAACAAAAACATAAAGAAAATTTTTTTTGAATGTATCAATGAAAATTATAGATTAGTGCATAAATGAGTATCTGAATTCAATTTTCAAAATTCTATTCAAATACTATGTTTCCATTTTTTTTCGAAAATTAGTGTAAAAAGTTATTAATAATTCAAATTTTCAGAAATGAAATTTCATGTTTAAAAAAATGTAAAGTAAAAATTATTTGAATGTTTTAATGAAAATAATAGTTTCATACTTTTTATGTTGTCAACAGTTTAATTAATTATTGGTCGATTAATTTTGTTGAAAACTTTAAATTAAATAACGATTGAGTTGCAATTTTTTTTCAATTAAGTAACATAAATTGATTACACAGGCCAACAAAAATGACATCATTTTTGTACCCAAAGACCGGACTATGTGACCCCGAAGGATTTTTTTATCCTATAACCGAATTTGTTATCTAAATTTTTCCTATACGTCATTTTTTTGAGATAGCCTAACCTGAAACTGCAAAAATGGCTATTTTTAGCCATATTTGAGGCAATATAACATGATCAGCAATTTTTTTCCTAAAAACTTCTAACGCCATCGCTCAGTACTCCTTTTTATCTTCCATTTCAATTTTTGATCATCCCGAACCGACTTTTTTTCTCCCGAGATATCACACATTAACCATTTCAGTTCTACAATGCATTGTGGAACAGTGCTAGGCGAAGAGAAACTGAATGGTTAGTGTGTCATATCTCCGAGAAAAAAAATCGGTTCGGGATGATCAAAAATATAAATGGAAGATAAAAAGGAGTAACAAACGATGGCGTTAGCAGTTTTTAGGGGAAAAAATTGCTGATCGTGTTATATTGCCTCAAATATGGCTAAAAATAGACATTTTTGCACTTTCAGGTTAGGATATTTCAAAAACCTGACGTCTAGAAGAAATTTGGATAACGGATGCGGTTTTAGGATACCAAAATCCTTCGAGGTCACATAGTCCAATTTTTGGGTTTAAATTTTGTCGGCCTGTGTTATTTACTTGAAGGTTATGTCATTGAATATAGGCTATTATTTTTATAATAAAAGTTTATTTTTTCTTCAAAATACCTCTATTGCAATTATATAATCTTTTCAAAGTTTAAAGTTTAAAAGGTTATTAATAAATCAAATATTCAGAAATGAAAGTTCAAATTAAAAAAAAATCAAACTAAAAATTATGTGAATGTTTTAATGAAAGTTATGGTTTAATGCTTCCTTTTTTTTTGAATTGACTGATTATTTTTCAGCTGATTAATTTTTTTCAAAATATTAAATTACATGAAGATGGATTTTGACTTCCTTCAATTAAGTACATGCATTTAATATTTACTTTAAGGTTGCGTAATTGAATATTGTCTATAATTTGTATAATACAAGTTCATTTCCATTTAAAATACCTCCATTCCAATGACGTAATTTCTGTCAATGTTTGTGATGTTGCGAAATGATTATCTGAATTTATTTTTCAAAATTATATGTAAATATGGCTTAATTTTTCCTCAAATTACTAGAAAATGTAAAAATAAATCAAATTTTCAGAAATGAAAGTGAAAATTTAAAAAAAATGTAAAGTAAAAATTGTTTGAATGCCTGAATGAAAATTATAGTTTAATGCTTTTTATGTTGTGAACAGATTAATTAATTATTAGCTGATTAATTTTCTTCACAATATTAAATTACATGAATATTAAATTTTGATTTGTTTAAATGAAGTACATAAATTGATTATTCACTTCAAGGCTATGTAATTGAACATTGGCTATGATTTTTATAATAAAATATTATTTATGTTCAAAATACATAATATAATACATAATAATAAATTCCAATTGTATAATTTTTGTAAATTTTTGTGATGTTGTGAAATACATACCTGAATCATGCTTTCCGTATTATATTTTCATATATTTTACTTTTCTAGATAATGAGTTCAAATGATTATTATCGATTCAAATGTTGAGAAAAATATAAAGTAAAAATTATTTATTAGTTTCTTTATTGAAAATTCATCTATTTAGTTTAGGATTAATATATTTTGTTAAAAATTCTTCTTTTTTTTCATTTGATTCAACTAGCTGAAAATTCATATCTTGGTAGAAAATTCAACTGTTTTTGATTAAAAAAATTACTTGGTTTAAAATTAATTATTTTGTTGAAAATGCAACTGTTTTCTTGGAAAGTCATATTTTTTGGTCGAAAATTCAACTACCTGGTTGAAAATTAAACTCCTTTGATGAAAATTTATTTTCTTGTTGTTAAAGATTAATTTTATTGGTTAAAAATTAAACTATTCCATTTTCAGAAAATAAATTTTCTTGATTAAAAAATCATCTTTTGGTTTGAATGTTGAACTGTTTTGTTGAAAATTAATTTTTTTTAAAGATTCACCTTTTTCTTTGAAAATTAGAAAAAGTCAGAAAAAAATTAATCTGTTTGATTGAAAATTATCTTTTTTGTAGAAAGTTTATATTTTTTGTTGCAAATCAATTCAACTATTTGGGTGACAAATGATGTATCTTGTTGAAAATTCCTCTTTTTGGTGGAAGATTAATTTTTTTGGTGGAAAATTCATCTGTTGGATAAAAAATGATACAATTCGGTTAAAAGTTAAAACACTTTGTTGAAGATTTTTTTTTCAGATTTGCTTCTGTGGTTTGTTTTATTCACTTTTTTTTTGGTAGAAAATTGACTACTTAAAATGAGGATTTGACGATTCCATTTTTTACTAGGAATCTGTATTATCATCGGAGATGGTAACGATCGATCCAAAGACAAATCACTTCACGCATACTGTGAAAATGGAAATCTACAATATCGATCAAAGTTATATTCTCTAATACATAAAATATTTAACGTCCTCAGACTAGATGGAGTTATAAATTTTTTAAATTAAATTTATTCAGAAAAAAAGATCTTCTCCTTTCAGTCCGCTGGGATTCGAACACCAGATCAACTGATTTCCGGTCAGGTGCTATAACCATTGAGCTACTAGAGAGATCGGAGGAAGAATCCCTTTTTCTGAAATACGCTTTATTATGCAAGATGTTATATACAAATCAATTTTTACTAGGAATCTGTATTACTTTTGTCATAAGAAATATCCTTTCTAGTTGAAAATTCAACTGTTTGGCTTAAAATTCACCTTTCTTGATTGATAATTCATCAATTTAGTTTAGTTATTATAGTTATAGTTATTTCGATTGTTCAATAGTTATAATGCATAACAGAAGGAAAAATGTAAGATGAAGTTGACAGTTACTTGAGAACATGTTTTTATTAAAACAAAAATAAAAAAAAATTTTACAAAATTTAATTTGAAACTTTAATATTCAGTAGCTCTCCATTTAGCTGCTATTATTGCTTCGGGACAGCGTGGCATCGAAATCACCAGTCCTTCACATCACTGAGGAGAAACGTCAGTTCATCTAGATCGAATAGTTTCGAATAATTCTGTTAATTTTTTTGGCCGATTCATAAAGTGGATGGCATTATGGATCAGCACCACCTGTATGTGTGGATCCTGAACGACATATTTCTGCCCTACTAGAAAGAAGTAAAGATTCAAAATCTCGGTTATGGATACGTTATCATAAGCTTCGGATTTAAATATAATCAGTGCTTTATGGACCGATGTCGACAGAGCCATAAAAAGGCAAAACGAAAAAATTCAAACTGAACTTTTCGAAACTTTCGATCGAGTTGGAATGATGTTTCTCCTCAGCGATGTAGTGGGACAGAATCCAAAATTCTTTGACAAAACCCAGAAAGTTAATATTTTTCTCTTCAATTTTATATTTACGGGCCTTTGGGGTCGTCAATAATGAAAATGAGCTTTAAAAATTCAACAATCAATATTCAAAATGGCAGACTTTTTTATTAAAAAAGTTTTTTTTTTTTCTGAAATCAATCACGCAGGGATTTTGAGGACGCTGATCACGAAAATGAACTTAAAAAATTAAAATTCAAGATGGCGGATGCTAAATGGCGGACTTTTTTTTAAAGTTAGTGTTTTTCGCTAAAATCAGTAATGAAGAGGTTTTTGACGTCGCTGATCACGAAAATACACCCTATTTATGATATGAGAAGTGGACAAAAGAACAGGTTTCTATACCCAGCTGAAAATTCCTGTACAGGAACCTCAGAGGATCCGGACATATTCCTGGACACGAACCTGCACACTAACCTGTACAGGTAATCTTATAAGTTCCTGTACAGGAATTTGGCGCAGTAACCCGTTCATGATCCTGCAAAGGAACCTGTATGCAAGCTCTTCTTTGAATAATCCTGTACAGGCTCCTTCACAGAGTGATTTGAGATGCGGGTTCATGTACAGGAACTAATTCAGGATCCTATACGTGAACCCGCATAGGAACTAATCCGCGAGGGTTCGCTATTAGTAGCTTGGCTCTCTCGATAGGAAGTTCGATCTTCAAGGGAATAAAGGGTGTTACCAAGCACTCGTAATTCATAGGCAAGGTACAATTATGGTAACTTGTTTTCCGTTTGCATGAACAGAGAACCACCTTCGTTAAACGATTGGTCGATTTGTGCCCCTGAGAAGGGCCGATTGGTTCGGTTTTTGGTTTGGCTTGGAGTCAATTAGTCGCGGTTGGTATCAGGTAGTACTACCACTGAACGTAGGCCAGCGGTGCGTCTGGGCGGGCTGGCTTCTGGCGAAGTTCGTGGTTCGTCAGTTGGATTCAGCCGTGTAGATGGACCTGGTTTCGCTGAGGATGACGTCTTCTTCGGGGCGACTTGTTCTTCTTGTATATCCATGGTCTCCTTCCCTGGAAACAGTTTCTTCCGTTGGGCACCCCGGGCGCGGAGCAATCAGTTGGGTCGATTAACCCGCGGTTTGTGACAGCGCTGGATCTTCATATTGGGTGCTGGTACCTGTCATTCGGGGTTCACTAAAGACCTCGGAAGCTGGGTGGGATGTTGGAGATTGTGGAGGCGGCCAGTCTAAGTTGTGAAGGAACGAGGGTAGTGGCCAGGTCACTCGATACTCCTCCACGCTGATTGAAACCAAACGTTTCTCCTGCTTGGTGGTCAATCCCGGTTTCTTTGGAGCGTTTACGATCTTCGGGGCCTGTCCAGGTTCCTGGAATAAATCGGAGACCTCACTTCGAGGTTTCTTATTCTTATCCTCGATTCGGGAGGAAGAACGAAAATCGTACTTTTTCAAATTCGTTCAAATTACCTTGGCCCTCAAAAGAATGGCGGTGAAGACTTATGCTGCTTTGATCGCACAGGAACTCGAAGTTGTAGTCGAATCTTAAATTCTTTTTTATATCTATTTATATCGTTTCTATATCAACTAGATTTAGGTATACGCTTATATTAATTGGGTGGGCAAGAAATCAACTCAGTGCGGACGCGGGAGAAGAACCGGCCGTCTGACTGTACTGCGTCGGCCTCCCTCGGCGTTCGGAGACCGTCAGTAGAAGTGGGCAGCGTGGAGTCAGCCCACCGCTACTGCTTGGGTTTGACGAATACAGCCACAGAGTAGAGTCGCGGACTTTATTTATTAATTAACATAAATCCAAAGATTACATTTGAAGGAAATCTAAGTATACATATTTATGGCAGCGGGATGTTTTGAAGAAAAGGAAAATAATATTATTGTTCGCGGGCGACAAGGGAAAGCAACTTCATGGCTGTAAGCGACATGAATTTTCGAGACGCCTCTCTGTAAAGAGCCCCAAATGTGTTTCTGTATAGGAACCCGCGCCTCAAATTACTTCGCAAAGGAACCAGTACAGGAGAACCTATACTCGATCATTAAAAGGTTCCTTTGTCGGTGCAGGTCTCACTGCAGGATCATGTACAGTTTCCTTCGCCAAATTCCTGCACAGGAACCGTCAAGATTACCGGTGCAGGTTCGTGTGCAGGATCGTGTCCAGGAACATGTCTAGGATCCTCCGAGGTTCCTGTACAGGAATATCCAGGTGGGTAGAAAGCGAGCGACTTCACTTGATGTCTTATTGCAAAAAAAGGTGGAAAGAAGTGGAAGCTCAGATCACGCGATTTGATTCGTTATAATTTTCCGCACATTCAACAATTGAAGGCTGCGCCGGATCTCGCCAATTCACAACTTAATTCTTCAATTTTTCTTAATTGTATGTAAAAACAAGAAGTTGAAGCAGTCACATTCACGGACCATTCACGTTAACTTAAAATATGGAGTAGTTGTTTTCAACCATAAGAAAATTTTGCACATCTATCCAGGATCAGCTTCCATTTCGCAGATTTATTCTTCAGCACTTATTGACTGATATATTCGTATTATCTTCAGGCGCACAAAAGTCGATATATGCGCTCGACTCGCGCGCGTTCCTCGCCAAGATAAACTTTGAGCGTGCACGCGCTTGGAATGGTCGATCAAACCATCTGCTATTCCAGATTTGAGCGCACTAACACCATCCTTACAAAATTTCGTAGTAGTTTACCTTGAATGGTAAATTTCGATTTTGGGGGTTCTGTCCAAGAATGTTGGATTCTGGCCCGCTGTGCGATATGCAGAACTGGTGGATTTGATTCCACGCTCTCTCGAAGCAGTTGTCAGCTTAAGGCAGAGCTACTAAATAGTAAAGGTTTAAGTTAACTTTCATAAAATTTTATTTTATTTTTATTTCAATAAAAGCATGTCCTTAAGTAGCTGTCAACTTGATTTTACAATTTTCCTGTCGTTATGTATTATATCTATTGAACAAACAAAATTAACTGAATATGCTTACAAAGTTTTGAAGTTTGCTGAAGAAAGTTTCTCTTTCGTAAATTATGGATATGATTGGTACTGAGACGGTCCGTTCTATCCTCATAATTAGAATTAAATTACGAAGCTGCGGGTGAATATTGATATTGATACGCCTCTGACTAATAAGTGGACAATCAGGTGGAACGAAGGGCTGATTCACGAAATCATTCGATCATACGATCGATTGCGCGCGCCATCGGCTAATAAGTGGGGATAGCGTGGTACCAATGCACTTTATATATCGATCCCGGTATCGGTACCGAAGGTAGGATTGATTTTGATTGATCGAGTCATCATATTGATTGAAGATAGATTGATGAGTCGGGCGCGTGCTTCAGGATTGATTGATTGATAGTTTCATGTTCTACTTGATTAAATGGATTGATTGATTGCATTTTTTAACCAAAATAACAATCAGCCCTTTTCAGGGTTTCTAAGTTTATTTTACGAGGGATGTTTGTTTTGTCCAAAACATGATCTTCTCCCTATAGACGAGTGGGGCTAGGCCCCTGGCCAGAATCAGTTTTGTTAGATTGTTTGATGCTCATGATAGATTGATAGATTCTGGTCTATCAGACGCATCAAACTGATCGACTACCAAATCGAGGCCACCATGGCTTCCAATCCTGGAGGAAGCAATTTGCCATCGGATTCAACAGGAACAAGCACCGTAGAGGCTATGGATGAGGACGCCGGGACAATCGCCTCGTCAAGGAAACGCAGGAGAACCGGATCAGGTTCGATTAAATCTATTTCGTCCACTACATCTAGCAGCGGCAATACCACTGCCAACCCACCAGAAATTAACACTAAAAAAGACCCAATCGCGGCAATCACTAAAAAAACAATAGTACCGGGAAAAATACCCCCAATCAACGTGATCATCGATGAGGCAAACCACCCCTATACAGGCCTTCATAAGAACCTTAAGGACTCCGCTAAATATAAACCAATAGTTTCTAGCATCGGCTCCGATGTCTATTCTGTTCGTGTGTCCCACATAGAAGATTATCGCGCGATCATATCTAACCTCGAAACCCAAGGATTCCAGTATTATCTATATAAAAATGTCGAGGCACCCCCTATCAAACTCGTGATAAGGAACATTCCCATTTCTTATCCTGAAACCTTCATATATGACGAAGTCAAGGAAGAGGGATTCGCAATTACCTCACCTAGCCGCATGCGTAACCGGCAAACTAAAAAAGCCATGCCAATGATCATAATTATAGTTCCCAACACACCACTAGCAAAAGAATTGCTTAAACTTCAGTGCCTAGCCTTTTTAAAAATTAAAGTAGAGCCCTACGTCAAACCGACAGAAACCTCTCAGTGCTTTAACTGTCAGAGGTTTCATCACGTTGCCGACATGTGCCACGCTACCCCACGATGCGTTAAATATGGGGACGCGCACACTAGCTCTAGCTGCAAAAAAGAGCGCCAGACACCGGCTACCTGCGCTAATTGCAAGGAAGACCACCCAGCTAACTATAAAGGCTGCGCAGCCTTTAAAAAAGCCTCTAGAAAGCCTACTAAAAACACTCATTCCAAACCTTATAATAATCTAAAGGATACTGTTCCCAGCAAGCCCCTTGCACCACTGATTCCGCCAAGTCAAAGCCACCCTCAAGAACAAGTAGCTCCCGTAAACCCCCCGCCCGTACAGAATAAAATACTATACAGCACCAAAGTAACCCCAAAACGCGCGAATGAGATCCAAAATAAACCAAAAGTTACAAAACGGACTCAAAATCAAGCCAAAAAACCTAAGACCGACACCCTTCGCATTGCGGAAGAAAACTTTGGTCCACTAATCACTGCCGTTAAGAGTACACCTTCTAAAGATATTGAAGTTAACCTAGTTATCTTAATCAAAAAAGCCACGGATTTAACAACCGAGATAATGGGAGGAAAAATTAGCATGAATGAAGCTATCAAGCAAACAGCCGAGATTATAACTAGTATATTAGCATTTGCCCTTGAAAATGGCAGTACACAATAATAAAACTCTTAAAATAATTGTTTTGAACGCTCAGGGAATACTTCAGAAAAGACACGAATTATCCATCTACCTCTATAAAAACAACATTACCATCTGTCTGCTCAGCGAAACTCTACTTCGCGAATCCCTCGAAGCCACTGCTATAGAAATCAAGATACACGGGAATCCATATGCAATTGTCTCCCTTTAACAGACCCCCTCCCGCGATTTCATCAAAAATGACTATAGAAAAATCTT
>CAKNYM010051387.1:0-44239 GCA_932195095.1 Andricus curvator | reverse complement strand
TATCCGCAACCTGAGGACGCGCTACGTAGTGGTGACAGGAAACCCACAAATTGGCAGACTTTCACCACAACCTTAGAATCTCAATTAAATTTCGAACCCACACTTCTAAACGCTACCCACATAGATGAAGCCATTACTGATCTCACATGTAGCATAAAAACCGCTATTCACACCGCAGTCCCTCTGACTACGTTCAATAAATACGATCCACCTCTCAGCCCTGAGATAGAACACTTCATCAAAACTCGTAATAAACTCTGCCAAACGCATCGGAAAACTAAAAGCTGTATCCTCAAAAGCACTATAAATTATATTCAAAGAACAATCGCGATTAAAATTCAAGAAGACAGATGCAGTAATTGGAACACAGTAGTCGGAAAACTAGAGATCAGAGACAACTCCATCTGGCGCATGACAAAAGCTCTCACTAAACCTCAAACTAATATTCCCCCTCTTAAAAAACCCGATCAAACCTTTGCACTCTGCCCCAGTGATAAAGCAAACCTCCTAGCAGAAAACTACGAAAGTAATTTTTCACCACATGATGAACCATCAGACCCACAACACATCACGGAATGTGAAAAAATGGTCTCGGAATATCTCAAAGTCCCAAGTACCGATAATTTCAAGAAAATAACCCTTAAGGAACTAACAAAACAAATTAAAACTACTAAAAACAACAAAGCCCCCGGCCCTGATTCAATCTCAAACTTAGTCCTCAAAAAACTTCCGATCTCATGTCTCACTCTCCTGGCCACTATCTTCAATGTTTGTATTTCAACTAAGCTACTTTCCTAACTCATGGAAAATAGCTCACATCTTAGTTTTTCAGAAAAAAGGCAAGGATCCACATCATCCAACCAGCTACAGGCCCATTAGTCTTCTTAATACAATGAGCAAAATTTTTGAAAAAACAATACTCACTCGCGTAAACTATCACCTCGAGGAAAACAGCATCCTTAAACCTCAACAATACGTTTTTAGAAAAGGTCACTCAACGCAGCACATGATGCTCAAGCTTTCTGAAGCCATCAACCTAAATTTCAATCGACGAAAACACACTGGAGCTGTTTTCCTCGATGTAGAAAAAGCCTTTGATAGTGTCTGGCATGTAGGACTGCTCAGAAAACTAATAAATTCCAATTTTCCAAGAGGGCTTATCCATTTTATACACTCTTATCTTTCCAACAGAAAATTCTCAGTCAAAATAGGCCAGATACTTTCAAAAGAAAAACCCATCCGAGCGGGTGTGCCCCAAGGCAGCATTCTAGGACCGGTATTCTTTATTATCTACGTAAACCACATCCCTGAGGTCCCCGAAGTTTCAATTGGATTGTATGCAGACGACACCGCACTATTTACTTCTTCTTGGTCAGTCCGGAAAATCTTAAAACTACTTAACAAAGCTCTTGAAATTATTGAGGCATGGGCTACTCTTTGGAGAATAAAAATTAACGTAGCAAAGTCAGAAGCAATTCTTTTCTCAGTCAGAAAGCCAGTCAAAATAGACCCACCCAAAATGTTTAATGAACCAATAGAATGGAAAAACTCTATAAAATACTTAGGGGGTAAACTACATAAACGTCTAATTTGGAAGCAGCATATCCAGGAAACTAAAGGGAAAGCCCTAGTGGTCATGTCTCGTCTCAATCCTATTATTAATAGACACTCGAGTCTAAAACCTGATTATGGAATCCTAATATATAAAATATTTATCCGACCTATGATAACTTACGCTTGTACAATCTGGGGAGGTGCGTCAAAAACCAATATTAAACAAATTCAGATCATTCAAAATAAATTTCTGAGACGTATCACCAAAACACCCAGATATACCAAGAATTCTGTCCTCCACAGAGAATTTCAATTACCATACATTTCAGAGTATATCAAAGAAACCGCCACCAAATTTTATGAATCTGCATCATTATCATCTTTTGAACATATTTCCTCTCTAGGGAAATATAATTACGATCCTCTTCGCAAGCATGCGATGCCAAAAGACTTTCTCATGAAATGAGTCACTGAGGCCGGTGAAGGGGGTCGACGCGGTGCCGAGACTTCTCTCGACGCTGCTCCGACTTGCCACCCCTGACGTGCCTGCAACCTTCTTTTTCGACCTCACTAACCACTTTCCTCTTCTTACCTAAAATAAATTATCAGATTTTTTGGTTTTTTCCCGCTTGTGGGCTTTTTTCTTCCACCTACATTAAACGTCAATTTAACTTCCTGCCATGTCAAATTTTTCTCAGATTGTGTATCAGGGCCTCTTCCGGCAAAGCACAACTTCCACCAGTCCGATCATTCTTCGGGGAGATCATAAATCGCGAGTGCGCGACTGGCGCGGCTTCGCCCACTTCCGTGCATTGGATCTCACAAGAGGGGGCGATGGTTGGGGCCCCCTCATCCCCACCCCCTTTTTTTTGGTACCGAAGGACTTCTTACTCGAGTCCCTACGAGGAAGGAGCTTCTCTTGGTCTCAATGATCTACCTGTCATTGAAGACAGAAACTTGAATCATACAAAGCATCATTCAAAGGACGCAACTAGTCGGGATTCTCCTTCATCAAATTTTAAGAACACTTCTAGGATACTATCCTAATTCTGCTTGAATTAGAATAGTGGAAGGGAGTTTGTGGAAATTTATTTTCAAATTTTTTATATAAAGTAGTTTATGCATGATTTTAACGACAATTGCACTCCATGTTTTTGTGGAGACCTCGTTGTGCATGTTTGCATTAAGTGTGGGGAATCTAATAAATGGTAAGGTAGTGCGTGCATCATTTATTGTAACGACATTGCACTTTATTTCACGATAAAGACCTCGTTGTGCATGGTTGCACCAGCTACCGAAATTTGAATGGGCAATTATTTTGTTTTAATTTTTCAAAAAGAATAGAGCCAGAATGGAATTCGTAACGACATTGCACTTTATCTAACAATAAAGACCTCGTTGTGCGAACAAAGTTTTGTTATCTCAGTCTCTAAAAGAAGGGAAGAAAGAAGAATCCAATTCATAATAAAATCATTTATTCTAAAATTAAATTCAAATCACAAAAATACGCAATACCCCCTCCCTTGAGTGAATCTACAATCCGGCACTTTTATCGTCAATTAACGATATAAATTTTAGTGGGAATTTTTATTGTATAAATCAATCTTCCTAAACAGTTGTTTATTTTATCATCAAGTTTAGTTATGACCTTTTGGATAAAAATTCATATTTCCTTGTTAAAAATACAACATTTGGGTAGAAAGTTGAATTATTTCGATGAAAATTCACCTATTTAGTTAAAAATGAACTTCTTCGTTGAAAATTTATATTTTTAAGTTGAAAATTGAAGTCTTGCTAGAAAAGTCGCGTTTTGGTTGTAAGTGCAACTGTTTGATTGGTAATTATCAATCAAATTATCATTAATTTCGTTTCGAAAATATAACTATTTGTTTAAAAATGCATCTTTCTAGGTGAAAAATACAACTGCATTATTAAAAATTAAACTATTTTATTGAAACTTGAATTATTTTGTCAAATATTCAACTACTCATCTGTTCCGGTAGCAAAGTCTTAGAATTTAATAAATTTATAATACCTAGTACACAATTTCTTGGATTTAAAAAATTTTGAAAATAATTCGGATAGCTTCCAAGCTTTATTTCATTATTTGTGGAATTATGATTATCAAACGTGAAATTTTCTTCAAGGCAATACTAAAGCAATCGTTTTCAATTTGTCACAGAAACTCTCTTAATATCAAACAATTGCGCCATTCCTCCCTGAGATTTTTATTTCCTAGTCACTCAAGATTTACTCTAAGTTTTTATTGCTTTATTATTGAGTAAACATCAATGACATCAAATTTATATGAACCAATTATATTTTCGCCAACTAAGTTTTATTTGATCAGCTGCTTTCGTTGAAAATCATTTTTCCTGGAATCTTGCTTCCGTAATATTTTTAAGAAGACAAAAAATTGAAAATCCATTTGTCGAAAATTATATTAAAAATTTAAGATTTAGCAATTATAATCAAATATTATAATAATGTCATGAAAATGTCAATATCGGTATAATTAGATTAGTATTGTGATTTTTCTTTTCATTCTCTAGATTGTAGAAGGATAGCCATAAAAACAGATTTTTTCACAATTTTTGAAAATATATCCCCGAAATTATTCAAAAATTTTCAAGTTTTTTGGGCTTATTTTATGGATAACAGTCCTCACTGTTCACGAAATCAGCCTTTATGTTTGGCGATAAACTTTGTTAGGTGTGATTGAAAATTAAACTGGAAGTACACATTTTATGAAAATTTGGCAAAGAAACTTAATGTTCTGGGGAAAAAAACAATATATGAAGTAAGACAGCAACGGCTTTTCAAAATGTTTAGTTTTTTCAGTTGAGGTGAAACAAAATTTTCGAATAAGTAATTTTATTTTATGATAAAATTTATTTCTGTAGGGTTTTAAACATTATTGCTAAGAGAAAATATTTTAATTGTAAATGATTTTTCAATATGGAGAAATAACTATGTTCTTATGATTTGAAAGAATTTTAGGAATACTTTTCCAGCTAAAAGTATAATTTCGCTGAATTTTTGTTTCGACTGAAAAAATGTTTTGGTTGAAAATTTATATTTCATTTTTAAATTCGTCTCTCTGGTTTCATAATTCGTCCCTTTTGGTAGAAATTTTACTATTTTGTTGTTAAAAATACAAGTTTTCGGTTGATATATAATCTGTTCTGGATGAATATTCAACTGTTTTTTTTTTAAATTAAAATCTTCTTTAGTTCAAATATTCACCTATTACATTTTTCGTTGAGGATTAATTTCGGTTTTCTTAAGAATTGACTATTTGTTTAAAAATTAAACTACTTTTTGACTAATGATTCACCTATTTTGTTGAAAATTCTTATTTTTCGATGACTTTTGAAAGATTTCCAGAGAATTACAACTCTTTTTAAGATTCTTTGGGAAATTTTAAATTATTTTTTTTCGATTAATTTCATAGAATATTTAAAATATTTAATTACTATATTTTTAATAAGTAAATGATATTGATTAAAAAACGATGTTTTTAATTGTTCAAATTTAAGAATTTTCTAGTGTAGGGAATTCGACAGTGTCGGATATTTTTTAATTTCGGAAATTTTCTAATTCAAGTTTTTATTTTTTATTTTTACAGAGCCGGAATTTTTTTCCGGATGTTTCAGTCGTCCCATAAAATTAATAATTAATTAATTAATTTATTAAAATTAAAAATATTTCTGAAAAAGAAAATATACAAAATATAAAATTCACGAACTTAAAAAATAGCCAAAATTTAAAATTCTAGAATAATAAAATACCTCAAAGTTTATGATATTACCGAATTTAAAAATCTCCGATAAAAGAAAATTCCGGAAATAAAACTGCCGACGGCTAACTATAAAATTCCCGAATCTGAACAATTAAGAAATTGTTAAATAATATAACAAAAAATAATAAATAAAATAAATACATTTATTTGATAAACATATTTTTTATTTTATGTATTATTTTTCATTTTAGTATTTATCCATAAAAAAAAAATGTAGAAACAAAAAACATGAATTTCATTCAAAAAAGAAATTTAACAGAAGAGTTAAAGGTTCAAACCAAGAAAGGAATTTTCTACCAAAATTATAAATTTCCAACCAAAAAGGTACATTTTTAACATAGTAGTTGAATTTTTTGCAAGGAAGATGAATTGAACCAAGAAAGAAGGAATTCTCAATAACCAAGCTTATGAATTTTTAACTAGAATGATGAATTTTCGATTAAAAAAAAAATGAATTTTCAACAAATTAGTTCAATTTGCAATCAAGAAGAGAAATTTTCAGAGGGGGAAATCAATTTTTTCTACAAAATTTGTCTTTTCAACAAAAACGGAAAAAAGATTTTGGAAAAACAAAAAAAACGACTTTTTAACAAAATAGTTGAATTTCAAAAGAAGAAATGAATTTTCTACTAAAATAATGAATCTTCAATGAAACAGGTACACTTTCAACATAGTAGTTGAACTGTATTGTAATAACAATTTTCCTACTTTTAAATAACAATTTCTATAAACAAATATCTTAATCTGCCATTTTTCCGTAGTACAATATTTCTATTTTTGTAATTGTTATTGAAATTCCTTTATATTTAATAATTTACTAAAATTTCCCAAAGTTTATGATAGTATCGAATTTGAACATTCCCCACAATAGAAAATTCTAGAAACAAAATTGCAAACAGAAAAAAAATTTTGAATGATCAAATTCCGCGCAAAACCCAATTTCTACCCCTTGCTACATACGATATTTTTCATAACACAGCCGAACTCTAATTTTGGTAATTTTTGACATTTTTGGAAATTATTGGGAATTTTGGAAATTTCTTGTAATTTTGGAAATTTCTCATTATTTTAGAATTTTTGGGAATTATTTGTAATTTTATAAATTTTGGCCACATTTTGGGGACATTTTTGGGGACATCATATTTTTAGAAAACGAAGGTGACATTATTTCATATGGCCTACTATTATCTGTTCGTTATATCTTATCACTTCAAATTATCCGATAACTGTAATTATTATAATAGTTAATATAATAATTATAATTTTAAGATAATATTTATTATAATTTTTTGCCTAACTTAGAATTTTTCGAAAATGTGCAAAAACATGTTTTCTTTTTAACCAAAAAAGATAAATTTTCAACTAAAATGATGAATCTACACCTAAAAACAAATTTTTTAGCAAAGTATATTAATTTGTCACCAAACAGTTTAATTTTTAACGAAGAAATGAATTTTCAACTAAATTGAGGAATCTTCAGTTGAATTTTTAACTTTTTAAATTCATCTTTTTGGACGAAAGTTCATTTCTATAATTTTAAATTTTGACTACTTCGAAGCAATTTTGTTTTCTTAATCCTGTTTTTTTTCTAGATATTATCTTTTTTGTCAAAAATTCAATTCAATTAATTATTTCGTTGTATGGCTGAAACCAGAACCGTTGGTCAACAAATTTGAATTATATATTTTTTAATTTAAAAAATTAATTTAATTTAAAAAATTAATTCTAAAAGAAACATTTTTCTTTTGTTGATTTTTTTTCATATCGTGCAATTTTTGGCGACACCAGATGAAAAAATGTCTCTTCATACTTCTATCTCGGGTTGTTTTTTATATTTTTCGTGAAATTCTTACATTTATCTTATTTAAATTTATTTATTTTTCAAAAATACGTTTTTTTGGACGAATATCAAATCTTTTCATCAAATGTAATTGATAAATATCACGATTCTCGTTAAACAGAATTTGAAACTGAGCTGAAACAAAGAATTTAAACAATAGGGTGGATAAAGAAATCGTGAAGATTTTTAAAAGTTTCATTTTCCTAAATTTATGATAAGATTTTAAATATTCATAGACAAATTTTAGTTCTTAAGATTTGTTTGGCTTCTCATATATTTTGGAAAGAAAATATTACAATTATTCACTGAATAAAAATATATTGATATTTTTAATGCTGCATGATAAATATTAGTTGAAAATTTTCACAAAAATGTGAATAGTGAAATATTGATAAGTTTAATAAAAGAAGGCGATTGTGTAAGATTTTCAGCTTTATTGAAACAACTGAAAGCTGATTGTGATACTTGCAAATAAACTACGTGACATCCAGAAAGGTTTTCCCTCAAATTATCTTTCTTCAAATTGATGGCATTGAATTATTTACACACTAAATTTTTTTATCTTGCTTTATTCACGCCTCGTGTCTAGATTCACCGAAAATATTTCTTTAATTTCCCACGAATTTTAATTAACAGGCGTTCATTTGATTCGATAATTTATTCTCCATATTTTAATTGTTATGTCTTTTATTTAATATTATTCAGGAAATTTTAATTAAATTAAATTAGAAAAAATTCAATTTCAATTTGTAAAATAAATATTCAAGAAAACAATTTCTCTAAAAACGTTACCGATAGAAAAGTATCGTTAAGGGAATAAAATAATAAATAATTGTTAATTAAAATTGAACGCGAATTTTTACTTCTGCCTACAATTTTATTTTAGGAATAAATATTTTTATAATAAATTGAAAAATATTTAAAAAGTAGTTTTAATTCCTCATATTCTTGGCACTTTTGGACTCTTGGACTTTGCAACCTATTTATTAAAAATGTATAATTGATAAAAATCACAATTCTCTTCGATTAGAATTCAAGTGTGATGGTATACAAATTTTCAATTATTGTCAACTAACATTTTATATGGCAGGTACATTATAAACTTGTTTGTCATCTTTCACGTTCCAGATTCATTTGAAACGAGTCTTATAGAATAGTGAGTAAGTCCGGGAAGGAATATGAAAAAAACTAATTTTTATTTTATTCCAAAAAATAACGTTTGAAAATTAATTGCAGGACAAAAATAAATATTATAAACCCTAATGGCAATGAAAAAATCTTCACAATTATGATACTTGGGACAATTGAAAACGATATCTTTCGAGAAAACAACTTAGTCATTCCAAAATCCATTTCATAACAATTTTTTTTACTGGTCCAGTAAATAATATAATATATCATACTGATAATAATGATAAATTTGACCATTATATGCAGATTCATTGTTATTTCTTCACCTGCGTCAAAAGCGTACAAATAATCATGATGCATGAAAATTCCAACCAATTTAAAAATAGTTCATAGCTTTCTTATACTATTTTCAAGTAAAAAAATTATGCATTACTTTTTTGTATTCCACTCAGAGAATTTTTGAAAAGAATGATAACTTTTTGTGTGTTCAGGGAATTTTCTAAAATAATTATAATTCTGAATTATACCTTGATTTGAAAAATAAGTACAATAAAGTATAATTCTATCTTGCAACGGGGAATTTTCGAAAAAAATTATGAGCCCGATTTTGAACAGGGAATTTTTGAGAAAAAAATATACTTTAGATCTGGAACCAGAAATTTTCCAGAAAAATTATAATTCTAACTTGGCACAGAAAATTGTCGAGAAGAATTATGATCCTGACTTGGAACAGCGAATTTTCCAAAAGAATTACAATTTTTACATAGATAGACAAATTTTCTAAAAGATTTCTGATTCTGATTAGAAACAGAAAATTTGCAAAAAAAAATTATAATTCAGTCATCGAGCAAGGATTCATCACACATAATCATAATTCGTTCTTGGAAGAGGGAATTTTCCGACGCGTCTATTAATAGACTCTCGATACAATTTTCACCCGATTCAACTCGAGAAAGCAATTGTAGTGGGTGTTAAATTTATAAAATGACATTTTTGTAATTTGTAATTTGTAAAAAAATGCTCCCCCACACCTCTGTAATTTTTGAGTTCTGAAATGAAAAAAATGTTTTTCAATAGTTTAAACTATCCAATTTGAGAATCTGATATTAAAAACCCGATCACGTTTTATTCGCAACAACGAAAAATCATCATTGCTTTGTCTTGACTGAAAAACACACAATGTTAATTAACAAATTCATATCTTATAAACTATTTGTCGCAGGATATTCCCCGAAAGAGCTTGAGGTAAATGCACCTATTTGCGTCCGTGCTCCTATTTGCGTCCAAACCTGATCGAAAAATAGTAAATTTAATGAATTTTTATACTTATTGATTCATGAAGTGTATTTATTTTATTCTATTAATAATACTAGACATGCGCGGCCATTCAAATATGCGTTTTATCGAAATTTAGAAATATAACACGAATTTCATTTTTCATTTTGCACGCCGTAAGTGGCCATTTGTGTTTACCAGTGCGCAAAGAGAATAGCTATTTGTGATACAAGTGCGCAAAATAGGCGATTGCCAACGAGTGTAAATTTGTCAGCATGAGCCGGAGGCTCGAAGCACGAGTCGGAGGTTAGCGCACGAGCGAAGCGAGTGCGAAAACGAGGACGAGTGCGAAGAGCTGAAGGCGAATGCTGAAATCACACGAAGCAGGAATTGCCTGTGCGCACGTGTATCACACGCTATTTTTTGCAACAACCTTCCGAGAAAGTTGTACTAAGAAAAAGACAAAGGTAGAATATTTACAGTTGCGTGGGGGGGGGGGTAGGCAGTGAAACCCTCAGCGGAACGAAAACAAATTCTAAAAATACGAAATTTTAATTAAATTAAATCGAAATATATGAAAATAACTAATAGACTATCTGGTGGAGTACACTCTTCAACAGTTTGATTCGAATCTTTATTTAAGTCCATCTTTTTTTGACAATGAGAAGGAAAATTTCACTTGCACTCTAAACACGTCGACTTTAACCTCACACCTGTCATCAGCTGTTCGCTTGGACACTGAGCGCTGCTGTTGCTACGTTGCCCCCGAATTGTCGCGATGCGGAAAGTTGCTCATCTGCAAAGTGCGCATGCGCGTACATTCCGCTGATGTGGAAAGTATATAAGACTCGAACTGCGCATGCGCCAATATTATTCCCGCATTGTTATCGGGAATGAGTCACTTTGCATATAATTTAGCTACATGGAACGGTGTACTTTCGAGGTGGGTGTTGCAAAAAATTCTTAGTAGAGCGGACTGTGAAACGGACTGGCAATTTTGTATTGCCGATCCGGAGAAATGATTACTAGGTAATGTAAGTCAAGTGTCGTGTAAAATCCAGCTCAACAAGCTATTCAGAAATCTGATTCCATCACACGAATGGTCACACCGAGAAAAAAATATTCTTCGTTTGAGAGTATTCCTCTTACTTTGATGCAATTCTTCCTCTACAATATGGTATGAAAAGTACTCCTCTTAATTTGAGAGGATTGTTTTCTCTTGGAGAGGATTATTCTCAAATTAAGAGGATCCTCTTACAGGAAAAGGAAAAATCCTCTCAATTGAAGAGGATCCTCTAATTCGTTTTAAATGTAACCCTCTCGTTTGGAGAGTATTTCATCTACTTCTAAATATGATAGATTATAGGTTAGGTTTTTTTTTCAAATAAATACATATACATTTTCAATGAAAGTATTATGGAAATTTATTCGAATTACTTAATACTGAATAATATGATAATACAATTAATTAACTTATTATAATACTTGATGCGTGTGGCCTCTTCCAGTGTTCAATTTATTGATATTTATTGTTAAAACAAAGCATTTCGAATCAGGATTAAATCACTATAAAGATTATTTTTATATTGTGCTAAACATTATCGAATTTATTGCATTAAACATTTTGGTTAATAGAAGCGGAATTTTTGCTATTCTTTTTAATTTTTGAATACTTAATACATTGTTCTCTAAAAAGGAAGAACAAGAAACAAAACAGAGTAATGCATGCGAGTATTGTTATACGGGAATAAAGGAAAGAACATTATAGAAATGAAGAAATCATACAATTTGTACACCAAATACATAAAGAAATGCATAATCTAAAAATTCACTTACTTTGGAACGACTGCACATACATGCTGAGGTCCAAATTTTTTAACAGCGAAAGCAGCTCTTTATCCATTTTTTTAAAGTAATAATTCAGTGCATCCTTGAGAATCCATCGCACTCAAAACCGACCGACACTAAACAAGTTGGGTTATTACGCTTGATTAACATCCGCATGCGCAAGTTCTGATCTGAGAGTAATTCCTCTACAAATTAGAGGATTATACTCAATCTGAGGGGAAAATGCAAAAGTCTTTCTTTTGCCATCTCTCCCCTCAAAAAAAGAGGAAAATCCTCTAATTTCTAGAGGAATATTCTCCTTTTGAGAGGAAAATATGAGAGGATTGAAGAAGAGGAGTTTTCCTCTCAAATTAAGAATATTTTTTCTCGGTGCAGTGAATTATTTATTTCACCTACAATAGTCGCTAACTAGTTCAACAAAATTTTGATTTGCATGCGTGCGTCCGTATGGTTAAAATATTCGAAATAATTGATCTGTGAGTGTATTTATGCTAAAAATTGTCGTAAGTGATGTGAAAAATATTTCTCTTTCGATATGCACTGTTTTTTTCTGCGGTACAGCCTATAAAGTGACGTAAGTCTTATCGGAATAATTCGAGTCTATCATAACCTTTGAAGGACGGACCCAAATAGGGTCCTACAAATTCTGTCCCTGTTTGCGACCGAACGATGTATTATCACGTGGAAGCAAATTGGTGCAAGTACCAGTCTGGTACCAGTTTGCGGCCGGACGCAAATAGGGGCAACCCGTGTGGACGCAAATACATCCAAAAACGAATCAGGCGGTCGCAACGACGTGCAATGACATCATTGCCTGATTTTCGAATTTTCCGGTGCAATTTGTGGCAATTTGTCAGAACAAAAATTTTTTTCTATAAAATAATATATGTTCTTAGATCAGTAATAGTTTTTTTATACTCTAAAACGAAAGTTTCATACACTGTTTACCTATCTCCTTATCAAAAGTAACAATTCAAGCAAACATGATGCGAAAATGTTGCGATTTCACACTTTTTTTTAATAACAAACAATTGATTAAGAAATCAGCCTCAAACTTTTGAGAACATCAGAAGGACGTTCATCCAAATATTTTCAGACAAAATGCTCTGTGTCTGTAATTTGTTCAAATAAATATCCTTTTTTCGGCAAATGTGACAAATTTGCTGCAATTTGTATACAATTTTGGGAAAAAACACTTCATTTTTTGTTGAAAGTGACTTAATTTATTTATTTTATTAAATGTAAATAAATGGTAGAATGCGTATGGAATTTATTTGTCTATTTGTAGTATCACAAAAATAATTAATTTTTTTTGCCAAATAATTTTCACGTTCAACCAAAAAGATGAATTTTCTACCAAGGCGATTAATTCCTTACCAAAAATACAAGTTTTTTACCAAGTATATGGATTTGTACCCATTCAGATGAATTGACAACTAAAAAATTATAAGTTTCTTTACTGCAAATGGAACGGTTTAACCCTGAGTTAAAAAAAATTCGTTTTAAAAAACAAAAATGGAATAGTTAAATTTTCAGCTAAAAAATATTTTTCGGACAAATAAAAAGAATTTTCAGCATAAAAGTGAAATTTTCTACCCAAAAGGTATATTCCCAAACAAAGAATAATTCTTCACCAAAAAATTCAAATGTTTAACGAAATACTTGAATTTTTGACCAAATTGTTCCATTTTTAAATAAGAAATATAAAATTTGAACCAAAAATGAAACTTTAAATTGAAAATTGAAAAAAAAATTTGAAGAAAACAGTTCAATTTTCGTCACAAGAAAAATGAATTTTCAACCAGAAAGTTGATTTTTTAACCGAACAGATACATTTTTATGCAAGAAGATTAATTCTAAAAAAATACATAAATTTTAGAATAAATTGTATTTAACAAAATAGTTACATTTAAAAAAAATAGAATAGTTGAATTTTAAATCTAAAAAGTTGATTTTATACGAAAAGAATAGAATTTTCAACAAAACAGCTCAATTTTCAACCAAATAAATTAATGTTAAACTTAAATGATGAATCCTTGTTAAAACACTTTCCGCTTTAACGAATATATTCTCATCATATATCTCGTGCTTCGCGCACGATTTTGTCTAAAATGCGAACTTTTCTACGTTATGCAACACTATTATATCAAATGTATATAACATTTATTTATGTACCTCGGCCTGGGATTCCTTATTTATATATTGCAACATAAAGTACAAATTTTATTTATCATGATTACTTCAATATTTGTTCCTTATTTTGCAATTAATTTTATCCTCAGCTACCCTGAACATTTTATATCATTTCAATAACTGTATATTCTCACAATTCATAAATATGCATTGGTATTGAAACAGAGGCATTTTCATGGTCTTGTTTTTATAATTGGAAAAAGTGCGCATTGCAGTTTTTTACGAATAAAACAAAAACTATGCGTTCTATCAAGAAGTGACCTGTGATAAATTTGTAGATCTTTTTTTAGTACACAATTTTTATTGAACCATCTTTTTCCGTATCTTGTATAGTTTGACCGGAAAGTGGAATTTTCGATTTTTCACTATTTTTTGTGCGGTCAGAATTTGATTTTTCGATCTTTCAGGAAAATTCAAAAAGTTGTTGTAATAATCTTGTACACTGAAAGAAATAATTCGACGATACACGCATAATTCTGGTTATACTAACCATAATGTATTGCTCGCTCAGCTACAGCGATACGGTTTGCGTATTTTACCCATACTATAATTGCTGAAGCAATATTACTGCTTGAGTCATTTGTTTCAATAGATATTTCTAAACATAAGATGGCTGTAGTAGAACGAATTTGTACGGCTGCGTCAGACAGAATTTGGTTGGGCTAAATCAACCATATCCAGGACTGTCTGAGCTGCTCCTCCCGTTGAGAAGATCTAAGCATACCGTTCGGATGGTCTAATGTTATGCATGTCTGATATACAATGCTAATGAGGGTCATGCATCCTCCATACTGCAGTGCACTTAAAAATGATTTAAAAATGAGATTTTTTGATACTTTTGTTATCAATAAAAATATAAAACTATAATTTCGTTGGAAAGTATTTTTCATTGATATAATATTAATTTTTAAATAATAATATAATATATTGATTGAAAGAAATTCACTTTTGGGTTAAAAAATTGAATTTATTTCAATTTGTTAATTATATTATATATCTGTGAAAAATAGTTTCCAAAGAAATTATAGTCTCATAATATTAATAATAACGAAAGTACCTAAAAATCCTGACGTGTTCCATACACAAAATTCAAATATTATTCTTAAGATACAAAAATGAAAGGCAAATATATTTTAAACACAAAATTTATTTAGCAATTGTTTATAGAATAACACAAACATGGAAGTGGAAACTAGTATTTTTCAAAAGTTTTTAAAAATACCCATTACATGTACAATGAAATAAATCTTAAAATTAACGTTGGAAGAAACGCATCATTTATAGAATTTTTCACAATTCTCTTCTAATCTGAACTACTGAAAAGAAACCACTTATTTGCACATTAGTATGGATTTCTATACTGACTAATAATTAGTTGAAATGTTCAGTAAAGCAAATTCGTGGCTAACTTTTCACTAATCTAGACTTATAGAGATCAAAGCCTTCGTTGCTCATATTCTTTTAAAGAATCATCTTTAAGTGAGATTCTTTGAAGAATCTCTTTCAATGATTTAAGAAGAAATCTGTATCCAACTTGTACATTTTGTACATTTTCAAGGTCATCATTATCACGAAATCGTCGTCACTTTCTCAATTTTTAAATGTTCATAAATTTTTCGATGGAGTTTGGAAGAGAACGATTAAAATCAAAAGAATCTGGAAAGAAAATTGAAAAATCTGGATTAGATAAAAAACTTCGTGATTTAAAAAAAAAGAATTCGTGTATTTCTTTTTGAATAAACGTACAAATTTAAATACTCGTCATCTTATGAAACATTTTTTTCCTAAATCAAAAAAATACATGTCGCCTAATTTCCTCTAAAAACACAACATATTTTGTCACTCAAAGATTCTGCTACTGAAAGTGTGAAACCTGCCTGATTTGAAATGCATTCGGTCAGGGGAATAAAATTGTTTTTAATGATAGTTAAGGGAAAAGTCCGTGAAGCCTTAAAATGAAAGTCAATATTTATATTGACAAAAGGTAATTCGATTTAAAAGGTACAAAATATATTCTTACATTTGGTAACGTTTCTGAAGGCTTAAGAGCAAGAGTGTCATTTTCTTTTTCAAGTAGGGAGGACTTCCACTTTTTCCACTTGTTAGTGAAAATGGCTATAGGACCAGCCTTATTAATAAATAACTCTTGAATGAATGTTGGAGTGAGGCATTCAAAAGCCTCTTCACTCACCTCATTCGTTATAAAATATTACGAAAATAATAATCTACAGTCTACACTATCTGTTTACGTTTTCCTTCGAACTTTACTAAACGTGAGGTTATGTTTGAAAATTGCATGCAATAAAACATATTTTTGACACATAATTAATAAAACTTACCATCAAACTCGGGTATAAATTCCGCTAGATTCCATTCTTGTAATTTATTTTGCACGAAGTCATCCATAATTATAATTAAAATGCACAAAACTAATAAAAATCAGAAACCTGAAGACAGAGCGACTCAAGCCGAGTCAACGCGCACCTCACCGGTTGATCAATCGCGCACAACAAAAAAAACACGGTACAATACATCGATTGGCATGATCCTGATCGATTGGTATGGCTGAATCAAGCAACCAGCCGGATGCCCAATGCAACACTTTAACGCAGCGCTGGTTCAAATAGATAGTTGATAAAATTAGATGTTCAATAAGGTCGTGAGACCGAGGCATAGAATGCTTGTACCTGCATTGTAATATTTAGATATATTAATCATATTGGTTATTCGAAACTTTTCTCAACTATCGTTTTAATCAAACAAACTTTCCTTGCCATATTAGGCTTCATGATTTTCTTCTTCGTAGGTGATAATGCTCAAATTCGTATGGCTGAGACAGCACAATTTTCTTTCTAATTTAGTTAGAAATTTTCAAGCAAACTCGGATTGCTACTAACCTTAAACTATTTCTTTCAGTGTAGGGTGTTCAAAATGCAACATTTTTCTTTCTGTGGCATTTTTTCATAGCTTGCGTTGTTTGGCTTAAAATGTTCATTTTCGTTTGTTTTTTGGAATTTTGTAAATGCTATAACTCCATTAATTTTTATTTTATCAAAAAAAGTCATGAGGATAAATTGTTCGCCCTTTTGAGTAACACCAAGAACCGTACATAGAATTTTTTTAATCTAAAAGAAAGGTAATCTCACAAATTTTAAAAATGCTCTCACTTTTTGAATTTTTTTTCAAAATGGCTGGCTAACCAACTTGACCTTCAGTTTAGGACATATACATACATGCATACATACATACAGACACATTCTTAAAAACCTGTTTTTTGGATTCAGGCGATCTCAAAACGTGGACATTTGACAAAAACGGGATGTTGGGGGGGGGGGGGGTCAAATTTTACATAAATCTAATACCTTCTCTGATGAGAATGTAAAAATTGTTATTAAAAATTTTGTTGCAACTTGTGACGTTTTCACATAAATTTAATTTCTTTATTTTCAATTTTATTTTTTACGATTCAAACTAAAAATACGCTTCCAAAAGTTAGATGGTTCTAAGCAAATTGGTAGATATAATTTAGGCGAAAATTTTGTTAAATAAAATGTTATTGTAGCTTGTAACCTTTTTCCAGAAAGTTAATTCTTTATTTTCAATATATTTTTATAACAAGATTTTATAACAAATTTGTAGATATTTTTTTGTTGGACAACTTTTGTCTTTTCATTTTTTTCATCTCTTGTGTCGTTTTTCCAAAAATTAATTTTTTTTATATTTTTAATCTTTTTTTTTACGAATAAAAGAAAATCTACTCGTCCTATCTAAAAATTAATAATAACAAATTTGTAGATCCTTTCTGCGTGACAACTTTCGTCTATCAATTTTTTTTCGTACTTCGTGTCATTTTTCAAAAAAAATTATTTTTTATTTTTAATGTTATTTTTTATGATTATAACAAAAACTGTGCATCCTATGAAAAAATGATTAGAAACAAATTTATAGATACTTTTTTGGTGTACAATTTTTGCTGATTCATTTTTTTTTTTCGTATCTTGCATAGTTTGACCAAAAAATGGAGTTTTTGATTATTCATTAATTTTTGTGCGATAAAAATTTGAATTTTCGATTTTTCGAAAAATTCATAAATTTGTTATGATAATATTGTAGGGCTTTCAAAAAGGAACGTTCTTTTTCTTCTGACTTTTTTTCATATCGTGCGTTGTTTAGCTTGAAATGTTCATTATCGTTGTTTTTTTGGATATTGGAAATGCGATAACTCTGATAATTTTCATTTTATAGAAAAAAGTAATTAGGATAAATTGTTCAAATTTCCCAGTACTACGAACTGCCGTTCATATAATTTACAACTCTTGAAAAAAATTGTCTAACAAATTTTGAAAATGCTCTAACTTTTCGAATTTTCGTAAAAAATAACTGGCTAACGAACTCGTCCTTTTTTACAACCTTAAAAAAGTTTTCTGAAGCACACTCCAATCTGAGTAGTCTCTCAAAATTTATCCGATATACAGACAACGACAACGATGACGACAGAGAGACACCGACGTAAAAAACTATTTTTTCTGACTTAGGGGGCCTCAAAATGTCTCGCAAGTTTGAGCGCGCCTAGGGCGCGCGACTGTTGGATCTCGCGCTTCGCGCTCGATCATATATTTATCTCGCGCTTCGCGCTCGATTATGTAATCACCTCGCGCTACGCGCTCGGCCGTATCTACATCGCGCTTTACGCTCGGTTCCTCTAGATTTTTCAACTTCGTGTTCGACTTCGATGAAGAGAAAAAGTTTGTTTGCAAATATTATAAAATTATAAAAACCTCTATTAAGTGATTGTTAAATTTGTTTTTATTTTAGACTGAAAAGGAACTTTATTTACTCAAGGTTCTATCGACCTTAAGGAACACATTCTCATCCAGACACTCGCGCTCGATATTTGATTTGAAAATCATTTGAACCGTGCGTTCCACGCTCGGTTCTATGCACCGTATGATAGAAACAAAAAAGTTTGAACGCACTTACGGCGTACGATTTGGTAAATACACTGAGCGCGCACTTTGTGCTTCGTGTTATATGTTCTTCATATACAAATTACTAAATTTGTATTTGATTTCAAATGAAAAATAATTATATAATTTAGGCGACAAATTTTATTAGTTAAAATTTTATTTTAGCTTGTGCCGTTTTTCAAAAAAGTTAATTTTTTCATTTTGAATATATTCTTACAACAAAAATTGATTACAAGTTTGTAAATCTTTTTTGAATGCACAATTTTTCTTCATTTATCTGTTTTCGTACCTTGCATTGTTTTTTCAAAAATTTGATTTTTTTTACTGTCAATGTTATTTTCACGAATAAAACAAAAACTACGCATCCTATCGAAACATGATTCACAACAAATGTGTACCTCTTCCTTGGATGAACAAATTTTGTTTCGGTCATTTTTTTCTTAGCTTGTATTATTCGTATGAAAATTTGATTTTTCTATATTCAATGCTGTTTTTTACGAATAAAACAAAAACTACGCGTCATATCAAAAAGTAAATGATAAGAAATTTGTAGATCTTTTTTATGTGCACAATTTTGGTGGAATGATCTTTTCTCATATCTTGCATAGTCTCACAGCAAAATGGAATTTTTGATTTTTCATTATTTTTTTGTGCGATCAAAATTTGAATTTTTTATTTTTCAAAAAATTCAAAAAGTTGTTATGAAAATATTATAGGGTGTTCAGGAATCAACGTTTTTCTCCTTTTCACTTTTTTCATATCGTGCGTTTTTCGGCTTAAAATGTTCATTTTCGTTTGTTTTTTGGAATTTTGAAAATGCTATAACTCCAGTTTTTTTTTTTATCACGAAAAGTCATAAGAATATTTTGTTCGTCATTTTGCGTACTACTAATAACCGTACATAGAATTTTCAAATCTTCCAAAAAAGTGGTCTCAAAAATTTTCAAAATGTGCTCACTTTTTGGATTTTCATCCAAAATAGCTGGTTAACGAACTCGTTCTCTATTTTTCGGCCATAAAAAAGTGTGCCAAAGCTCAATCAAATCTGATCATTTTTTCGAAAGTTATCGTGGCTACAGACAGACAGACAGACAGACTGACAGACAGACAGACAGACAGACAGACTACAGACAGACAGACACCTTGGTAAAAACCGTTTTTTCTGGCTCAGGGGGTCTCAAAACGTGGAGATTTGATGAAAACCGACTATGTCAAATTTTACATAAAACCAATACCTTCTCATTAGAATGAGAATGTAATATAACCAAAAATAACTGCAAAATGAAGACACTTATTTTAAAATAAAGCAGAGTTGTTATTGGAACAAAATACGTTACAGTCTCTTTCTTATTAAAAGCTAAATTGAACAAAAAAATTTCAAAAAATATAATTTTTTTCCTTCTGCGAAAATCTGTTTTTAATTTTTCCATTGTTCAAAGTACTTAGGTGGAGATTTATGTCACTTGCTGAAAATTCGTCTTTTTTCGTAGAAAATTAATTTTTTTAGTTAAAAATTCAAATATTTGGTTGAAAACGTAGGTACATATTTTATTCAAAATTCTTCTCATCTGATAGAAAATTAATCTTCTTGTTTAACAATTCATTTTTTTGATTGAAAATATAAATATTTAGTCGAATATTCAACAGTTTTGTTGAAAGTTCATGTTTTTGGCTGCTTGAAAAATCAACATTTTTCATGACATTTTTTTTATTGTTTGAAAAATCTTTCTTGGTTGATAGACTCGTGTTTTTGATTTGAAAATAGTGTATTTAGTGTATTTTTTTAAAATAGTAGCAATACAGCGTCATCGCTTTAAAAAAATTTCAAATAGTGTCAATAGTGTGTTGAGCCCGAGGCCTGAATTTGTAATATTATTATTCTAAGGGCCTTACAAAATACATCGGATTGAAAATTATTCGAAAGTATTGTATTTTAAATGCGGTGTTGTCGAAAAGCAGATTTCCAGAGAATATCTCTTGCGAGTGCGAAGCAATAATTTTTAATTCGACGTTTTTTGCAGCAAGACCATTTTCTAATCCAAAAAGTGACTAAAATAAATAAATAAAATAAATTGGAAAACATTTTGAAACTTCAAAAAATTTCACTGGTTTTAGTAATTTAAAATAACTTCAGAAAAATAAAAGGGAATACAAAAGAATTTGATGAAATGCTGAAGAATTCAAAATTAGTTTAAAACACTTCAAGACGAATTAAACACAAACTGAAAATTAAAAACAAAATCCATTGAACTGAATAGAATTGATTTCAATTAAAAGAATTCAGGTAAACTAAAAAAATCGAAAGAGATAATGAAAGAATTCTGAATGAATTAGTAATTATTCATGGTGAATTTCAAATGAATTCAAATTAATTCTAAAAACATATTTGAAAGTCTCTTCCAATCTGTGTAAACCTATAAAATCTCTCACTTCTTGTGAATGAATTCTTTAAAATACATTGAAATATGATTTTATTTGAAAATCTTCAAAAACACTTTAAAATATTTTAAATCATTTGAAATATTTCAAAATTTCTTGAAACTTTTTAAGGCTCTAGAAAATTCCTTGGAATTATAAACAAAAAATCTTAAATCTTTAAAATCCTTTCAAATTATTGAAATCTATTAAAGAAATTTCTCGGAATCTTTTGAAATATTCTCAATGATTTCAATAAAATTCTAATCTGCGGTCACCCTGGTTGCACTAAGACATATATATTATCAGGGTTCCCGCAAAACTGCTTTTTCAAAATTCCCTGGCCATTAATATTTAAAGACCAAAAGTCTGCGCTTGTAACTTCTTACATATAGAGTCTTTTATAATAGGATTAAAACAAATTTGAATTTATAAATTTTCAATTTCTAGGCTGCCACAGCCTAACTTGCTAGCAAAAAGTGAAAGAGTGAAATTTTTAAACGAAAAGAGTGACCAAAAGCTATTAATTCCCAAACTAAAAAGTGACTAACAGTGACTAATGAGGATTAATAATGTGTCCAATGTCTTTTTGAATTTCAAAGAATTTCAAAGAACTCGATGAAATTTATGAAAATTCCAGATAAATTTGAACTAATTCAGAATAATTTCATAAGACTTCAAAAGAATTCAATTTATATTCAGAAAGATTGGAAAAATCCCCAAAATTTCCTTGATTTCAGTTTAATTGGAGTGAATTTATTGAAACATAAGATAAATGAAGAATATGAAAAATGCATTGAATCACAGTTGACGATTTTCGAAAAACATTCCCTTCTGCCAAATTCAAGTTCTGCAAGTCGATAATCGATCATTGATCGAGATTTTCTGACATTTGTAAACAAACATCGACAACCTCAGTAATCATGAACTAAAATAAACGGAGCTAAGTAAATGATTTTTTTTTTTCAAAATTTGATTAGCAATTTAATTTTAAACGATCATCAACAATTGATCATCATTCAGGTAAAAGGTTTAAATAATTTTATAATGTGTTTATTAGTTGAAATTTTATGACAGTTAATTGATCTCGAAATTTGAATTAAGTTGATCATGAATATAGGTATCAAAACGTTGCATCCTTTTGATCCATTTGCCGCATCAACTTGATACCTGGTACTTTTGTGTGCTCTCAACCTTAGCGGAGTACATGCAGTTGAAAGTTGTCTTGCTGCTCTCACATTTTTTGGTGACGTAGCGAAATTATACACAATATTTAGTTCCAGTCCACAGAGATGGGAAATACTTAACGAGAAGATAGATTGCTCTCTGCCCGGTAAGAAGGCTTGCATTGAAAGGTATTCGAAATTTTAATACCTAGGAATGCATTTTCTGTCCTACTTTTTTGAATCCCCGATTAAGCAGCAAACATATTCAGATTCCAATCCCTTTCAATGCCGATCGGAGCTGTCAAACGTAACCTGAAAATAAATTAAAAACACCATTTTCGTTTCACGCATTAGAAGGCTCTTCAAAAGCATGAAATTTGCAAAATCTAGTAGAATTGTGCATAACAATACATCACTTTATCAAAAAACTCTCGCTTTATTTAAATGTGATCAATTAAACAAATATAAAATCATGATAAACAAATTAAAAACATTAGTTTTTATCACAGCTATCTGTGCAGCAATTAATCTTGGCAACGTAAAATGACTAATACTGTATTTTTAAATGTTTTTAACCTCATTATTATTGGGAAAACAGTTAATAAGAACAGTGAAATCCGCACATTTAGAAAGGATTAAAAATGTTCTATTTCATGGTCGATTTTGGCTATCCAAAAGTATTCAGAAAAATATTGTCGCCACTGGCCACAGAAAGGGATTCAGCTTATGAGATAACTTCTCCTGCTATGGGGATTCAAAACGCGAGGACAAAAACGGTATCGAAAAGGATTAAATAATTATCACGTCACCATTAAACAGGAAATTTTCCAATACTTTTCAATGCAAGCCTTCTTACCCGGTGCATTCAACCTCTCGAACTCGCTGGTCGGCCACGATTGATACCGTGAAACCCCTTGCTGCTCATCTTCCAGGAGTGGCAGACGCACTCCATGAGGTGTCATTATTAAATCTTGACAGCAGAATGCCGTGGTGATGTCAATGGACTGAAAACGTATATACGGACCTTAAATTGTTTACTTATGGCATCGATTTGGGTGAAAGTTTTAAAAACTATTGCATTGTAAACAAAGTAATTCAGGCTCGAGGGGCAACGCTTACTGTCACCTTTACAAATTTAAAGAGCTTAACTGCAGAGCTGCAAGCTCTGCGGAATGGAGGATGGGGGAAAATTTGGAATGAAGCTGTCACTGTAGCAAGAAATATCCGATGGCCAGAATCTCTTCAAGAGGCAGATCAGGTCCACGATGAAGAATCTGAAGATTAAAATGTAGCATCTGATGTGAATTTAAAACGAGCAGTGTACTACTTTATCCTCGACTATGTGATCCAGGATGTAACTGTCCGGTTTGAAGCAATGCACGACATTTGTAAAAGTTTCTCAGTTCTTTAGGAATTACGCATTTTATCGGAAGATGACATTGAAAAAAAGCAATTGATCTGGTAAACGGATACCCCATGGACCTACAGCATGAGCTAGTGGATGAAGCCAAGATGTTGAAATCCATCTTGGTCGCAAAATTCGGCGAAAAAATTCTGCAACCCTTACAATTACTCAACGCTCTTCAAAGAATGAATCTCAATTATTTGATTCTAAATGTGTGCAATGCCATGCCCGTAACAGTGGCTAGTTTTGAGAGAACATTTGCTTGTCTGAAACGAATCAAAAATGTCCTGCTGTCTACCATGTCTCAGGAGATGATGTCCAGTCTGGGTGTGCTAGCTGTGGAAACTCAACTTGCGAGAAAAGCCAACTTAGAAGCCATAATTGACGATTTTGTTTCATATAATTTTTAAATTATTGTTACAGATTGAAAGAGAATTTCTCTCACTATATCCTCAAGGGGATAACTTTATCGGAAAGGTCCTGGGAACGTATGTTAAACGTGTACTAAAGGTTTCTGAAAACGACGAAGCAAAACGAAGCTTATTAGCTGACTTCGAAGATCTCAACGGTAAAGTACTAATCATGTACATACAAAATGTCGTATTATTTACTCTGTAATTCTTCCTAACAACGGAATTATTTTTTATTTGCAGATGCGTTTAAGGCTCTACTATTGTTACCTGAACTGCTTCCACCGCCCAATTATGCAAGGAAGAATCTAAGTAAATCAGGGTAGCAAAACAAGAAAATATTTCCGAATCCAGGACTGATTCGATTCATTAATGTAAGTTATATTATGTAACACTGTAAGCTTTTTAAAATTAGTTAGTTCCAAAAAATTGAAATTTAATGTGTTTCAGGCTCAATACGATTTGCTGAACGTCACAAAGGCTAAGACGAGCCAGCAACCATTCCTGATTTGCATTCCCAATGACGGAAATTTGAACAGGGGGAAATTTTTTATCAGAGCTGATTCCCATTTGATTGATGTGCCGTGAGATTTTTTGAAGGCTTTCGACATATTGTTGAAACTTCATTTCTCGTTCGATGTGGAGTATGCTCCAGCGTTAACAAATTTCTATAACTTTGTAACCGGTTGCATCACGGAATTGGAAGGTGTAACGCCGCAGGGATGCTGCGCTTCACTGAAAACAACACTCTTGAATCTCCAATTACAGGATCCTCCCGCTATACCAAGGTATGAAAATATTTATAATATTACAAACTAGTTATGAATTCGATTTTGAGTGTTTGCACTTTGTTTGTATTTGTAATTATTTGTTATATGGTGCTCATTTTATGGGTACTTTGCTTCCCGTTGGCAAATGTATTTGCTTCCTCATAGAGGAAGCATTATTTTTAATTAAATTAGAAATAGAAATTTACGAAATAATACAAAAAAATTTAAAATACAATGACACATCAGACAAATCAAATTTTTTATGTAAAGTGGTAATTTTTCGAGCTGAAAAATGGAAAGGTTCTGTCGCACCTTATCCCTTTCCCAGCAAGATTTTTTACGAAAATTGTCAGCATAATTTTCTTTTAAAATTTATAATCAAAAAGAATTTTCTGTTTTTCAATTGAGGAACATTAAATTAAATGACTTAACATTTTTTCGAAATTGTTACCATTACAAAGCTTCCTTTCTGAGGAAGAAAAATTAATTAATAAATTTAAAGGAATTAATTTTATACTTTTTTCAGACTGAACGCTGCGGAGCTTCCAGATCGGGAAATATAATGAAAATGAATTACAAAGTCCAAGCGAATAATATAAGCAAATTTATATAAATATTATTCATTCTATCATTGCTTTTGTAATTATTAGAGATCCTCAAGGGAGAGTTGAGACGCGGGGTACTCAAATTCTGATTGGTGCCGCTGTACCGGAACCGGCTATTCTAAAAATGGCGCGATTTTCAAATAGAGTGTTCATTCCACAACAGATTTAATACAAAATAAAGAGAATATCATTGAACTAAACATTTAAAATAAACGAAGTGTAATTAAAAATTACTTTTAGGCATATATATTATACACATTTCCATAAATAATGTTGGTTAAATAAATACATTTTGTAGGTTGGAAGCAAAGCTTTGGTTCGAAAAGGTTATACATACAAATAAAGTAAACATAAATTGTAGGAAAGGATGAAGATTTAAATGATGAAATTTCATAAATTCATATTCTGAAAATAATTGAAAAATCAGTTTTAAGAAAAATGCATACATTTTTTTAAGAAACATGAAATAAAGGAAAAAGTAACATGAGTGAAAAGCTATTATTATTTCACACTTAAAAACGATATGGACAAATAAAAAACATATCATTGATATGTCGTGTGCATCGCCATGCTTTTGCTGGAGTACTTTTTATCAATATTTTTTTCTTTGGTGTTAGATTGATTACAAATTCCAATCTGCTCGATTGCTATTCTAAATTAACAATTCTCGAAGTTTGGGATCTCGTGGAATTTGTTTCAGGAAAAAACCGTTTTTAGATGAATTATTGCAGTATAAAATATAGCAATTTACCATTTTTGCAAAACACTTATATCTCACATAATATTATCAATATTTTTCTTTGGAAAGTACGTTATACACAACCTCTTTTTCACTTCTTCATTGATCACAAAAGTCGCATATCACACTTCACACATCATAGCTTCAATATAAATAAACTAAGAAAAATAATTTATAATAAATAATGGTCCTGCATTACGCAGTTTCCATTTTTTAATACTTTTGCTTAAATACGAAAATTTCTCGATGCTCGCTCGCGTGCTGTCACGTATTGCGCTACATGTCATTTTTCAAACTTTTCGCGCCGCAGTGAAATATCAAGTTCCGGTACAGCGGCGAGCATTGGAGGGGGAAACGTGTCTCAACTCTCCCTAGAGGATCTCTAGTAATTATATAAATATAAAATTATACATATATTGATTTTTTTGTGATAACAAATTATTTGTCACCCTACCATTAGAATCGAATTTCACTCTGAATTTCGCACTAAAGTAGAGCGGCGACTTCACGCTTTTAGAGTCGTCACGCAACTCTTTTGGAGTGAAAAGTCACTCTAAATCCAAGGGTGCCTTTTCACACTAACGAAAGGTGAAGGTCGACTCCAGTTCCATTGGATGAGATCTGACTGGAAGAAAGAGTGAATTTTGACTCTAGTCTCTGTATGATACATCTAGTGGTCGTATTTTTATTAATTTGTGAATATTTTTCTTCCTATGCTCTATATGGCAACTAGGATTCAGCAATTAAAAAAAATCTTTTATGAAGCAGCCTAATGAAGAGGGCAGGGGGGGGGGGCGTGATATATAGAACCCCAGGGCTCGGAACGGCTCTCGGTGGGACTGCTCCTACTACGTACACAACGCAAATCGATACGAAAAAGGCAGAGAATTAATTTGTAGACCTAATATGATTTTTATGATTTTATGACCTATGGTCGTTCTTTTTTTTCAATAAAATTATTTGTTTGAAGACTGTGACTCATTATTGTAACCAAAAATGCGCGAAAAAATGTGTATACATCTACAAACTCGATGGTATCCAAACGGAACCCGCGTTGTGGTTTATGTCCCGGCGTTTCACGTTGTAGTTTGTGGGTTGAAAAATTTCTAAATTTTTTCTTCGTAATCTCCAAAAGCTGCATATTGTTTTGAATTGTTTAAAATCTTTGGAAGTTTAAGGTGATTTAAAAAAAAAATTAATAACTTCTACTTTCTTTTTTGTTTTAAGATCTTTTCAAATTTTCTTCAAAAATTAATTTTTCAAACAAAATAAATCTTCGAAATTATCCCAGCATTCTAGGAACATTTTTTTTATTTTCTTGAAATTTTTAAAAACCTTACAAAATTTGTGTTCAAAATCTTCAAATATCTACAATTTGTTTAAATTAAAGAAACAATTTAAAGATACTATTCATTTTCTAATCTTTCCAAAATTTCTGAAACTTTGATATATCTTTTAAAATGATAAATAATAATGAACCAAAAATTTGAATTTATCGTTATATAGCTCTTTAACATTTTGCAGGATTCAAACAAAAACCGTGCGTCTTATTTCAACAAATGTTGTCTAGAAAAATTATTTATATCGTTTCGTAGGAACCAATTTCAATTTCTAGCATATTGTCGTATTTGGTGTCCTTTGGATAAAAAATTTCATTTTCCTTTTTTCATTAGAATAAGTTAAGATTAGTAGAAAATTAATTGTTCGATAATTAGATAGTGAAAAGTTACTAATGTCTAACTTCTTATTTTTTATACAATGAAAAGCCAATAATGTAACTTGTAAATAGACGTTAAATTGAAAAATACGGTTTTTAATGCTTTTAGAAAATTTGAAAAGTATAGACGATTATAAAATTCTTTTTCTAATTCATTACATGTGAAATGTGAATGTAACTTTTTCAAAAATGATGAATTATTAGTTTAAGATTCGAAGAATATAAATATTGAGAATTTAAGAATAATTAACTGTATTTAACTCTTGCGTTTTATCAAATTTCGTAATGTTTCCTCAAAATTATTTTAAACACGACTAAACTAGTGAGGTCAAATAGAATAAGTGTGTAAATAATATGTTATTCTAATTTTTCACTTTGAAGCAATATCTTGTAAACTCATCAGGTTTATGGAATACTTATCGAATAAGTAATTTTGTGCTAATCTTTAATTCTAATGAAAAATTAAAATTTTAACCCAAAGGACACTGAATATAAGAAGATGTTAAAAATTGAAATTGGTTCCCTCAAAACGATATAAATAAATTTTATAGAGAATATATGTTGATATGTTTAAGAACTTTGGAGGGTTTCATGACAATACAAAAATTTTCGCAAGATTCCTGGAAAAACTTAAAATAACTTCATATTTCGAAAAATGTATTTTGAAAAATATTTCAAAAGATTTTAAAACAATTATTGGAAAGATTTCTAAAGTTGTCAAAAAAGAATCTGGAAAATTTTTAACAAATTTTTTTGGTTTTGAAATATAATATTCAGAAATTTTAGAAAAACTTTGAACCTTCTTTAAAAATATTCAGAAGTTTTACAAAAATTTTAAAATAATTCAAATTTTGAGAAGATTTCAAAAAATTGAAAACAGAATTCAGATTTTTAAAGATTTTTTCGAACAAAAAATGCAGAATATTTTTAAGAATCTTGAAGGGTTTCAAGATAATACAAATATTATCTTAAGATTTTCAAAACAGTCAGAAAAAGAATGTGAAAGATTTCAAGGCAATTTTAGGAATTATTCAAGTCAGTTAAAAAAGTATTTGGTGACTTGAGAAGTTTTGACGTGATTAAAAATATTTTAAAACTTTGAAAGATTTCCGAAAATTTATGAAATATTTTTTAATTTCTTCCAAACTTATGCAATTGCATTATATCATATTAGCTAAACCGAAGTTTATCAATAAATTTGGTGAAAGCTTGACAAAAAATAAATTCTTATTTGGAATTTTTATTTTGTGTTTACAATTATTTCCCACGAAAATCGAAAAACTATTTTAACTAGGGTGGTCCAAAAACGCATTGCAAATATTTTTCTTTGAATTTTCATGCATGTCACCCGAGATAGATGGGGTTTTTTTGGAACGCTATAAAAGATACTTATGGGGGTGATATTTAAAAAGTAATATATTATTCGTATTCCATGGCTAATAATTGTGAAGAGAAATGTCGAGTTTTCGATTCACGTCATATTGACTATTCTGAATAAAATTTACAAAAACAAAAACAAACAATTTCTCGGGCGTTATTCATACAAATTTGAAAAAAATAATAAAAATGATTGATGATGTTTATAAAAATGATGCTCAACATTGAATAAACAAGAACGTTTGAAAATTATTACTTCTGATTTATACTTATGTTAATGTTTTGTATGACATAATTACCTGGAAAAATGAGATTTTTAAATAATATTATTTTACAGTTTGAACATATTATGCAGCTCATTTCTTCACGAAATTTGATGCTGCACACATTTCAAAAAGATTATTTTGAACGTGAATAAAGTAGGCTTGAATAGATTAGATTTGTACACTGTTCTCGTTTCTCTATTTAGAAGCAGTAGCTTGTAAATACGTCATGTTTTTCGAGGTGATATGCGCTCTACATTTACAAATTTTTCTGGGTCCATATAACTTTGTCACGGTCATTGCCATTAACAATTTTTGTCATTTGAAGAAATCAAACGTGAACTTGAAATCAAAGCACTTAAAGTGGAACTTCAAAATTGAATTGAGAACTTTTAAAATTGAAGCTTCAACAAATTTTAGCTGGGAAATCTTTACAAGTGTGAAATTTCAAGCTTTAAACTATCATAAATTGAACAGTTCAAAGATTTCTGATAAAAAGTATAAATCCACGGTCTGAAATGAGATTAATTGGTTTAAAGGAAATTTATTTAAAGCACAGAAAAATATTCAATGGCTATCTGTTAAAGAAATTTCTTTGGTTCAAATAAATGGTTTTTTTGTTTCGATAAAAATTCTGCTTCATCTTGATTCATTTTGAAGATATTTTTTGTCAGATTTTCAATTTAGATATATTAAAAATTCATGTATTGCATTTTTTTAAACTGAACATCTCGATTTTTGTAATAATATAAATGTCTAAATTGGTACGGTTTTCATTCATAGGCGAAAATTCCAGATTCTAATGGCGATCTTCAGTTTCAGTATAGTCATCTTTTTAGTTAAAAATTTAGCTATTTTGTTGAGAATTCGTTTTTTAGTGAAAAAATAATTTTCAATTTGAAAATACAACTGTTACATTTTTGGGTGTGAAATTTATCTTTTTCAGTTGACCATTGAACTATTTGGTTGGAAATTCGTTTATTTTGTTTGATGATTCATATTCCTGGTAGAAAATGAACTTCTGGGTTAAAAATAAATATTTTCCGTTGAAAATAAATGTTTTTTCTGAAGATTCAATTATTTGGCTAAAAATTAATCTACTTTGTACAATATTCAACAATTTTGTGAAAGTAATGCTTTTTTGAAAATTAAACTGTTTTTGAAAATTCGTCATTTCAGGATAAAAATTCAATTACTTTGGTAGAAATTTCAACTATTCGGTTAACAATTAACTTTTTTGTTGTTGAAAATTCATCTCTTTGGTTGAAAATTTATTTTTGAACTAAATATTTAACTATTTCAGATGAAGATTTATCATTTTAGTTTAAAATTCATTCATTTTGTTGTAAATTTTTCTCTTTCATTAAAATCGTTTTTGGTTGAAATATCAAATATTATATGTTTTGTTAAAAATCCATCTCTTTTTGTTGAAAAATTTTCTAATTCGTGAAAAATTCAAAAAATTGGTTAAAAGTCATTTTTTAAAAAGATTTTTCACTTTATATGAGAGGTGATTATATTTTCCATGTTACTTGCAGATTTATAATGTGATTAAAAAATTAGTTTCTTTGGTTGAAAATTTATTCTTGAACTAATTATTCAACTATTACAGTTGAAGATTTATCATTTTAGTTGAAAATTCATTCATTTAGTTGTAAATTTTTCTTTTTCAATTGACTTGAACCGTTTTTGATTGAAAATTAAAATCGTTTTTAGTTGAAATATCAAATATTATATGTTTTGGTAAAAATTCATCTCTTTTGGTTGAAAAATGTTCTAATCCGTGAAAAATTCAAAAATTTGGTTAAAAGTCATTTTTTAAAAAGACTTTTCACTTTATATTTATAATGTTATTAAAAAATTAGTTTCTTTGGTTGAAAATTTATTTTTGAACTAAATATTTAACTATTTCAGATGAAGATTCATCATTTTAGTTGAAAATTCATTCATTTTGTCGTGAATTCGTCTCTCTCCATTGACTTTAACGGTTTTTGATTTTAAATTAAAATCGGTTTTGGTTGAAATATCAAATATTACATGTTTTGTTAAAAATCCATCTCTTTTTCTGTTGAAAAATTTTCTAATTCGTATTAGTTGATTGCATAAAATTATAGTGAATTCAAAGCAATTCAAAGAAATTTAAGAGACTTTGATCAAATTTATAAGATTTTAAGTGAATTGAACAAAATTTTAAAACTAAAAAAATTTATGTCGAATTAAGTGAAATGAGAGTGAAAAGAATTCAGGAAAATTCAAATTAATCCAAGAGAACTTTAAAGAAATTTTAAGAATTCACCATAAATAAATAAATAAATTCCAACAGTGGGCCGTACCTAAATTACGAAACGTAAAAAAATGGTTTCACCCCCACCCCTTTTTTACTATACGTAGTTTATGGTTTCTAGAAATAATAAGATATGGCACATGAAACTAATAGAATTTTTCTGTATTTAATTTAATCCTTGACCAATTTTTCATTTTCCCTGACCATTAACCTTAAAATTCCAGCATTTTAATCTTTGATTATTTTTAACATAGGATCTTTTATAAACGGAATGAAATAATATTTCAAATACAAATTTTTAATTTTCAAATTTATTTATTTATTTTAAGCAAAAAAGAATGACTTTTCTACCACAGAAGATACATTTTTAACAAAATACTTGAATTTTCAAAAACATAATTAAATTTTCAACCTAAAAAATGAATTCCTAACCAAAAAGTGTAATAGTTGATATTTCCACCAAAAAATTAAATTGCATAACAAAAAATTATAAAACCAAAAAGACGAATTTTCAACAAATAATGAATTTTCAGTTATGAAAGAAAAAAAATTTCACCTACTAAATTGTTGAATCTTCAAGCCAGAAAAGCAATGTTCTATATGGAAATTGAATTTTTAAACATAAAATATTAATTTATACCAGACAAAAATTAATTAAAAAACAGTTTTAATCCAAAACAGATTTTAGTTTGATTTTTTAGCTATAAATTATAAGTTTTAAACATGAAGTAAATTTTCTACGAAGATACTTGAATTTTCAACCTGAAAAGACGAATTTTCAACGAAACAGTTGAATTTTCAACCAAAAAGGATGACTTAATAAAAAAGTTGTGGAATTTTTATCCAAATAGTTGCATTTTCATCCAAGAAAGATAAAATTTCTACTGAAACAAATGAATTTTTGAATAGAAAAAAACAAATTTAAAAAAAAATATTTGAATTTTCATCCAAAAAAGATTTTAGTTGACTTTTCAACACCAAGACATGAATTTTGAACAAGTAAATTTTTTACGAAATAGTACGTAATACCTGAACTTTCAACAGAACAGTTGAATTTGTAACCAAAAAAATATGACTTTTTAACATAAATGTTGAAGTTTTACTGTTTTTTGAAACATCTGAGGAAGTTTCAAAAGCAATACAAAATTTTATGAGATTTCAAAATACTTCAAAGGCCTTTAAATGCTTCAGGGTATTTTAAAAGATTCCAAGGAATTTTCAAGGGATTCAAGTCGCTCATTTTCAAATTTAAATACTAAAAAACACAATTTGTCTTCAAATTGGCTTCAATTGTACTATTTTTAACAATTTCGAATTGCAGAAATACCATTTTTTAAAGCTTAACTTTGGCTAAATGAAAAAAGATTTGTTAAAGAATCGGTTTGTTCAATTTAAAAAAAAATGTTCTAAGTATGAAATCAAGGACTCAACGCGTGTTGGATGCGTGCTATTAGAGAAGAGATTATTTTTAGCGTCAATAAAGCAAGGTAACATAGATAAATTGTCTAAATAATTTCCGTTTTTCTCGCAATATGTAGCCGTTCTCTTGTTTCAATAAAGCTGCAAATTTTACACATTCATCTTCTTTTATCAAACACAGGAAACTTTTTACGCAGCCGAAAAAATTGTTGACTCTGCAAGCCAGAAATTGTGAAATATTTTGTTCGGTTATCTGTTTCTAATTTCTGATATCAAAAAGAGCAAATCATGATAGGTAAAATCTTAAACCACAAAATATTAAATAGAATTTCTATAAAATTATTCACATTTGGATACAAATTTGACGAATTACATAACTTTACTTTCGGTTTCATTACTTTCATTATCAACTTAATTAGGAATTTTAAAGGAAAAAATACCTATATTCTTAAGAAAATATTCACATTTTTAGAAATACTTAAAAAACTGTTCAAAATATTGAAGAATGAATTAAAAAAAATTTTTTCAAATATTTCAAAAAATTTGAATTTTGAAAGGTTTTAAGAGACTTAACAAATTTTCCTGAGGTTTCTGAGAAGATTTTTTATGTTTTTTTTTAATCAAATATAATAGAATGTTAAGAATGTATCAAAAGATTTCCAAAATTGTCGAAAAAGAACCTGGAAGATTTTGAGGCAATTTTTTTTTCTTTTTCGGAATTTTAACAAAAATTTGAATCGTTTTGAAATATATTTTGAAACTTTAGAAGTTTTAGAAAGATTGATAGACAATTTTTAATTTGCAAAGATTTAAAAGAATGTAAAACAAAATCCAGATTTTTGAACATTGCGAAAAAAGAAGCCTTAAAAGAATTTTTAAAGGTTTTAAGAAAATCAAAAAGGAAGGTTCTTAGGCTTCCTATGAGGAATTTCAAATGATTTTCTATTTTAATAATGAATTTTGAGAGAAAATCTATCAATATTTGAAGACATTTGAAATGGTTATCGAAAAAAGATGCTTTTTATGACCTTTGAGAAGCTTCAAGGGCAGAAAGAAATTTTCTTAAGATTTCTAGAAAAATGTTTAATGTTTTTTGTTTCAAATCAATTTCAAAAAAATGTTCAACAATATGTCCAAAATTGTCGAAAAAGATTCTGGAAGATTTCAGGCCAATTAACAAATTTTTGAAGAATTGAAAAAAAATTGAGGAAAAATTCTGCTTATTTTAAAGGATATTTAGAAGGTTTAGAAGTTTGGAAGCGATTTACAAATATATTCAAATTTCAAAAGATTCAAAAACTGTAAAACTAAATGCAGATTTTTGAGTATCTCGAAAAAAAAATAATTTTAAGAGTTTAGAAATATTTAACGAAAATAAAAAAAATTAAACTTCTTTAGGTACATGTAAAAATTGTCAGTGATTTGTTTATTTTGAAGAATGAATTCGGCTAAGTCAAAGAGATAATATTTAGAATTTTTAAAAAGATTCAGAGAAGTAAGCTGGCCCTTCTGACATATTTTTCATAAGTATTTTTAAAGGAAAAACAATTATTTTTTTAGGCTTTCAATTTCTATATTTACACAACTTTGAAAACTGTTCTTGCGAGAAATCTTTGAAACACCTCGAAATCTTTTAAATTCTTAGGGGCTCAATCAAATTCGTTGAATCTCATGAAATGCTTTGAAATACTTCAAAATAACATTTAAAATTTCAAAATCTTTTGAAAGTGTTTGAAACCTGTGAAAACTTAAAACAGATTGTTATCTTTAAAATCCTTAAAAATCTTGTAAATCTTTTGATATAATTTTTTTTTTTTTTAGATATAATTTCTGTTGTTTGCAACACTTCGTGCAATATTCTAACATTATTCCATTCAATAGCGAGTTTGATATAATGACTTTTCAAGAATCGCGAGAAAATTATAAGAAATTCAATTTGGAAAAATCATAATAGGCCTATACTGAATTTCTCATAATATTTCTTCATGAGGTTGTAACGATCACAACAGTGAGTTACGAATCCATTGAACAGTTTTTAAATTCTGAAATAAACGTTTAAACCAAAAAATGAACAAAAAAATGTGCAATACATAGATATTGTGAAAATTCTTCAATTTCTTCATAATGTCGCTCGTTTACGATTGTCACGACTCATATCTCGCCTACTCTTGACTTTTTCAAGGATGGTAAATAAAGATTTTCTATTTCACAGCAAGAGAAACATGTTTGACAAAACAGTTTATTTCTATGGCTTCATTTCCCCACCTAAATGTAGATAATAATTTTTGTCAATAATGTGATAATGACTAGTATATAAGCAATTACGACACGCATGCAAAATCTTGTTAGTTGCGGCTCCGGAAGTTCTTTTTGAAACGCAGTACTGGCAGTTTGGAAGAATGAAGACTTTAATTTTAACTCCGATTTTACTATTTATGATATCGCTTCAGTCTGTTCGTAAGTAGAATATTATATACTAACAAATTAATCCTACATCAAAACATCTTACATCCAGATGTCGATTATATTCAGAAATTTGAATTTCACTTTCAAACAGGTGAAACATATGTTATTATCATTGAGCATCTTTCCCAACAGTATGGTCAAAATATGTTTTAAAGGTTTCGAATCAATCTTCACGTGTACCGATAAAATGAATTTGAATGAAATTGTTTCTCACACATATGATCATTTTTGTAACATATGTTGGACAAAATTTCAGTGCAAGCTGTTATAATTAATTTTTTTACAAATCCTTATTACATTATGAGCTCAAATTTTCTCCGAAATACGTTTGACAGAATTTAATTCAATCTTTACGTTTCCGAAAGAAATGAAATTTTTTTGAACATATGTTGTTCCGGTGCGAAGGGTCTTGTGAATGTGAGTCCAGAATAGGTAATTCACAATTTAGAAACTTAGGATAGAACCTAATAAAAACGACATCTTCCAGACTAATAGTTAAAATTTATTTAAAAAATTACGAATCGATTACGTTTCAAAAACCCAGCTGGTTTCCCTCATCAGATCTTAAAACAGTTTTAAAACTTCCGTGTGAAGTTCTTTATGTGTGAGTTCCAAATATTTTTAAAAAAGTATAAATTTTATGGGTAGTGCTGTAAAATGATTTGAATTTTTTGTTCTTGTAATGAAACTATTATACTATCTTTTTACCATAATTTTAACAGTAGTTTCATTACAAGAACAAAACAAAAACAAACAAACAAAACAAAACTATGAAACAGACGTATGAAAATGATATTTAAAAAGTAATTTTTAATTTGTATCCTAACGAAAATTGAACAGGTAAAGTTAAGGGAAAATATTTTCAGTACTAGTTGAAGCCCTCAGAGGAAAAATGTGACTCAGAGAGTTTTGAGGAAAAACAGTAAAGAAAAAGTTCCGAGGAAAAATAGTAACCGAAAAAGTCCAGAGGAAAAAAGGTAAGCAGAATCGCGAGGTAAAAATGTTACTCGGAAATATCCGAGGAAAAACATTATAGAAAACTTTAAGGGATAAAGTGTGATAGTGTGATAGTGTGATAGTGTGATAGGCTCCAACGACTTTGTCAAAAAATAATGTTTTTAAGAATTTTAAAGTAACAATAGAGTCTCTAATTTTTGGGCTCCTCGAAAATACATACTCCGATTTTCGGCTTTAATACTTAACGTTAAAAATCATCCCCTGGGTACCAAGCAGATATGACTTTATCAAAAAATAATCTTTTTGAGAATTTTACAATGTGGCTAGAGCCTCTGATTTTTGACCGTGTGTATTCTCAAGGATCCCAAAAATCAAAGACCCTATCTACACTGTAAAATTATCATAAAGACTATTTTTTGGCAAATTCATATCTGGGTGGTAGAAAGGGCTTGATTTTTAACTTTAAGGGTTGGTGCAAGAATTAAGCGTGGGTATTTTCAAGGAGCCCAAAAATCAAAGTCTCTATCCACACTGTAAAATTCTGAAAAAGATTATTTTTGGACAAAGTCATATCTGCGTGGGAGAAAGGGGTGGATTTTTAACGTTAAGCGTCAGAGCCCAAAAATCGGAGTGGGTATTTTCGAGGAGCCGAAAAAAGGCCCAAAAGTATGCCGGGAAGAAATTTTTGAAAAATTCAAATTTTTTGAAGGGGGTTGATTTTTGAACCTAAGGGTTGTTTCGGGGGAAATTTGTTTGCGGATTTCAAGAGCCCTAAAAAAGCCTAAAATTTTGAGCTATGAAAAATCGCAAAATTCGATTGTGGAGGTGCTAGCTTAATGGGCCTGATCATATTGACGTTCTTGTTTTCTTCAAGTGTTTTCGTGCTGAACTTATAATATCAAAAGAAACGTTTTTCCTTGGAACTTTTTCTATCACATTTTATCCCTAAAAGTTTTCTATAACTATTTTTCCTCGGAACTTTTTCTTTACTGTTATTCCTCAAAACTTTATGAGTCACATTTTTCCTCTGAGGGCTTCAGTTCAAGGTTGCCTTCACGATCGGATTATCACTCTGCTTTTCTTTTTTTTTCTTCTTTTTTTTTGGTAAATCCTTGTCATTGTCATTTGTGATTTGTTCTTTTAAGGAATTTTTATCACCTTCAATAATTAAACTCTGCTGCATTATTTGCTTTTCGTTAAGTTTGGTGATGTATGTTTCATCATAAACTTGAAAGTTATACGTTTGAACTGAAAGTAACTTTAACATTTTAGTTTTTATAAAATCTAACAATAATTTATTTTTTTAATTTGACAGGATATAAAAATATTTTTTAATCATTGAAATTTGATGAATTGACTGATATTTCACATTCAGTAATTGTATATTATTGCGTTTCGAAAAAAATTAATTCTGGAAATTTAAATTGTAGCTATCTGGAAAAATAGCCCCCGTGAAGTTGGCCCTCCGGAGTTCAAATTTTTTTTTATTTTCTTTTTACATACGTTTGTACGTCGTTTGTACTGTTTGTACATACAATATTTTCGTTTATACCCTCTGGGTTGCCCAGCTATGGGCAAATCAAAATTTCGTGCCATCCCCCCGAAATTTGAATGTTTCAATTGTTCTTCCTGCTAATCTTTGTACATTGTTTATACTGTTTGTTCATACTGTTTGTCAATCCAATATTTTCATTTGTACCCTCTGAAGATTGTCCACGTAAAGCAGACAATTTTTTTAGTTGATGATGGTCGCAAAATTCACCTACAGAAAAGTCCAAAATATGCTTCCAACCCCATGATAATATTAAAAACTCCCAAAAATCCACTTCTAGTACTTTGAACGAAACAGCTCTGAATTTTCTCCATGTAAAACCGCCAATAAATTTTCGAATCAATAATAGTTTCAAAAAGAATATTCATAAATCACCAAAATTCACCCTTAGTACTTTTAACGAAACAGCTTTGAACTTTCTCCATGTAAAATAGCCAATACATTTTCCAATAGATAATAGTCACAAAAGTGACCTTCAGAAAACTCCAGATTATGTTGCCAGCCCTAAAATAATATTCATAAATCCAAGAAATTGACCCCTATTACTTTTAAAGAAACAGGTCCAAAGATTTTACACCTAAAACATACGCTACATTTTTGAGCTGATAATGATCACAAATTTGACCTTCAGAAAACTCCAGACTATGTTGCCAGCCCCAAAATAATATTCATAAATCGCAGGAATTCACCCCTAGTACTTTTAAAGAAACAGGCCCAAAGATTTTACACATAAAACATACACTACATTTTTGAGCTGATAATGGTCACAAATTTAACCTTCAGAAAACTCCAGATTATGTTGCCAGACCCAAAGTAATATTCATAAATCGCAGGAATTCACCCCTAGTACTTTTAACGAAACAGGTCCCAAAATTCTCCACGTAAAACACGCAATACATTTTTGAGCTGATAATGGTCCCAAATTTGACCTTCATAAAAGTCAAAAATATGCTTCCAACCCCATAATAATATTCATAAACCCCGAAAAATCCACCCCCAGTACTTTTAACGAAACAGGTCCGAAGGTCTTCGACGTAAAACAGAAAATAAATTTTTTAATTGAAAATGGTCACATGATTCATCTTCAGAAAACTCCAAAATATGTTTCGAACTCTAAAATAATATTCAGAAATCCCAAAAATCCACCCCTTGTACATTCAACGGAACTGTTCCGAAATTTATCTATTTATAACCGCCAATAAATTTTTTAATTAAAAATAGACTCAAAGTGACCTTCAGAAAGGTCTAAAATATACTCCCAACCCTATAATGATTTTCAAAAATCACAAAAATCCACCCTTAGTACTGTTAACGAAACAGATCCAAAGATTCTCCACGTAAAACAGCCAATAAATTTTCAAATCGCTAATAGTCACAATAATGACCCACAGAAAACTCCAAATCATGTTTCCAACCCCAAAATAATATTCAGAAATAACAAAAATCCACTCGCAGAACTTTTAACGAAACTGTTCTAAAAATTCTATATGTAAAACAGCCAAATAAATTTTTAATTGGAAATATACTCAAAATCGCCTTAAGAAATTTCTAGGTTATGTTTCCATCCCCAGAATAATATTCCGAAATCCCAAAAATTAACCTCTGGTACTTCTCACGAAACAGGTCCGAAGACTCTCCACGTAAAATAGACAATAAATTTTTTGATTAAAAATGGTCGCAAGAATCACCTTAAAAAAACTCCAAAATATGTTTCCAACTATGAAATAATATTCAGAAATACCAAAAATCCACCCCCAGTACTTTTTCGGGACTGTTTCATTCAAAGTTCCAGGGTGATCTTTTGGGGTTGCATAGGGTACCTTTACTATTATTTCGTGCATATAATAAATAATGATTCATACAGATACCCGATTTTTTAATGTTGATGTTATATTCGCATTCTGTGACCTCAAAAGGCTTGTGAAATCGACTTTCACTTAAATCGCAACATTTGTTTGGAATATTGGTGTCTGCCATTTTGTTATTCACCATTTTGATTGAAATTTTCAAATTTGCGACATATGACAAATTCTAAATCAAGTGGATCACACCTGGCACCACCTGCCACATAACAGAAACATTAATTATATAGGCCCTGCACTTTTAGGTTATGTAATTCAATATTGTGAAAAAAACAGCTTAGAACATTGCATTAGACATTTTTAAATTGATGAAGGTATAATTAAATTAATCTAAATATTTTGGAAAATGTTGCCATTACAAATCTTCCTCTATGAGGAAGAAAAATATGAACAAAACATTGAATCTTAGGCATTTCAAAAAATTCAGGATGAATTAAACAAAAAATTAAAATAATTTAAAAAATACATTGAAAATAAACAAATTGAATTTATTGAAAAACGGCACAAGGAGCAATAAAATATTAATAAATTAAGAAAATTTGGTTTTTATAGGGTGCGCACTTTTTTTAATTCTAAAAACAGGCTTTCAAAATACATCTGTTTCAATATCAAGTTTACTGAAATGATACATTTTTCATTGTATAGCTAAGAATAAAAATTAGTGCAAAATAAAGAACGAATATTAACGTAATGATGAAAAATAATATCTGTACATTATTCTGCAATATCTGAATACGTTGGCCTATTTGAAAATTAGTTTTTGAAAAATCTAAGAAGTTTTTAAAATATTTTTGGTCAAAAAATATTTCTTTCAAACTGCGTCCTATTACGAATAATTTAAAAAAAATACACCTTAATGGCATTAAAATCGCGAAAGTTGTGATAGTTTAAGAAAAAGGAACCAAAATTTTCAATTTGGAACACCTCCTAAGTTTATTCATTTTTTCCAAAATTATTTCAGTATTTTGCTTTCAACACCTAAGAGAACGGACACAAGAATTTTTATCAAAATTACTGACAATACCTGAAATTCTTCAGATAATTCGACATGGAATTTCTCACAGAAGGAATTTATTTTTGTATGGAGATCTGGAAATGAGAAAAAAATATAGAGGCTTCCGAAAGAATTGAGAAGATCAGATCGTTGAAAATGACGAGTTACTTTCCAAAATTCAGTAACTTGTCATTTTTAACGATTGGACCTTCTCAATTTTTTCGGCAGTACATTATATACATAAGAAATTTTTTTATGGTGAAAAAAAATTATTTATAATTTTTAGGGCCTCTAGAATTTTTTCATTTTCAGGTCTAGATAAAAATTAAATTTCTCCTATATAAACTGAAATAAAAAATCTGAAAAAATTATAAAAATTAGGCATATTATTCAGATGTAGAAACAAAAATGTCATCGACGATTTTTGAAAACTCTGAGATTAAAAATCTTATTTACCCTATTTCGAATCCGTCCAATCTCAAGATATCAATCGATTTATTTTAAATTTTATAAATGTTATAAGGGACCCAAAAGGAAACTTTTTAGTGCTAAGGGCGTTTTCAATTTATACAATTTTTTGTTTTGATCCACCCTAGTCCACAACAACCGCGTTGTACCAATTTTCAAGAATATTGACAAAAGTTTTTGCATTTTTGTAAATTCGTTGGCAACGTGTCGCTTGTTTTCTATTGACACGTATTAATCGATTCTACATCCCGAATATCTCACATTTTCAGGGATGGGAAATAGATTTTCGATATGAGGAAAAAACGCCATTTCATCGCCTAAATGTAGTAATAATATTTGTCAATGTCACGTGAAATCTAGTATCTATCTAAGTACAACCAGTTCAAGATCTTTTGAGTTGAAGTTCAAGAAATATTTCAGAAATCAGTTCGTGTTTCTAGAAATATGAGAATTGATACTTTTTTTCTGTTCTTCTCCATGTTAATATTATTTGGAAATTCTGTTCGTAAGAAGAACATAATAAAATACTAAATCAATCATACATGAAAATATGTATCTTACATCCAGATATCGACTATATCCAAAAATTTACATTTCACTTGGAAACAGTTGAAACAGATTTTTTTCATCATTGTACGTATTTCGCCAAATTCGTAGTTCGAGGGGCAACGAAACTCTTAATTCTGTAGTTTTTAAACGGAATGAGGCCACATTTTTAGATACAGAGACTGAAGGAAATAAATTTGAAATAAAATGTTCGTAACATATGTAAGCACGAAATTCAGTTTATCGGTACACATAAGGTTTATTTTGGCTTAGTGTGGCAAAAATTTCAGTTCATGCTGTGTAATAAAGATTTTTGAAGAATTATTACAGCTTATACTACAATTTTTCCTAACATATGTTACAAACACTAATACTCACGTGTACTCATATGTGCATGCCAACATATGTTCCAAAGATTCATCTTTACAATGCAAAAGTGTTATCAAAAGTTATCGGTAAGTTACCATACATTTCCATAGATTTCCGTAAGTTATCATGAATTTCCATAAAATTAATAAGTTTTCATCAATTTTTAAAATTTTAAGAAATTTATAAAATGTTAAAGGTACTAACTAATAATATGTGGTAATGGTGATATTACCGTTAACTTTTGGTAACAGTTCTGCTAGAGCCATGCGCCCTAACAATAATGTCAAAAATTTATAGAAATTCATGAAATTTGTGAAAATTCAGGAAAATTCATGAAATTAGTGAAAATTTATTAAATTTATGGAAATTTTTTCAATTTGAGAACTGAATACTCATATATCCGGTAACATTTAATAACTTCAATAACAGTTCTGCTGGGCCTATGCGTGATAGCTTAGCTTGCTGAACTCAAAGTTGCCAGTCATTTGGAGGATCTCCCTAAAGAATAACTCATATTCGTTTTCACAAACCTGAAAGTTCAACTTTTGGAGCCATCATAACGCTTCGAAATAGACCAATTGCAGTTCTCTTTACTGTCGTCTCGCTAAGTCATCACCTTTCCAACAGCATGCGTCCAGCAGAACTATTATCAAAATTGACCGATAAATTTCCAGAAATTTCAGAATACAGTCATAAACAAACCCTGCAGATTGAGACGAATCATTTGTTTAGTGTCTCTAATTAAAAATGTTTAAATTGAGATCGAACAGAAATCTATTTTATCATGAATAATTGTATGCACTTTTCGGCTCATTTAAGACAAAAATAACCAAATTAAAAAAATCTGCCCGCTTCGCGGGCACATTCTCATCGCGCGCTTCGCGCGCGGCTCGCTTCGCTCGCAAGTTTGAGCGCGCCTAGGGCGCGCAACTGTTGGATCTCGCGCTTCGCGCTCGATCATATATTTATCTCGCGCTTCGCGCTCGATTATGTATTCACCTCGCGCTACGCGCTCGGGCGTATCTACATCGCGCTTTACGCTCGGTTGCTCTAGATTTTTCAACTTCGTGTTCGACTTCGATGAAAAGAAAAAGTTTGTTTGCAAATATTATAAAATTATCAAAACCTCTACATATTAAGTGATTGTTAAATTTGTTTTTATTTTAGACTGAAAAGGAACTTCATTTACTCAAGGTTCTATCGACCTTAAGGAACACATTCTCATCCAGACACTCGCGCTTCGCGCTCGATATTTGATTTGAAAATCATTTGAACCTTGCGTTCCACGCTCGGTTCTGTGCATTTGATTTTTCTATTTTCAATGCTGTTTTTTACGAATAAAACAAAAACTACGCGTCATATCAAAAAGTGAATGATAAGAAATTTGTAGATATTTTTTGGGTGCACAATTTTGGTGGATTGATCTTTTCTCGTATCTTGCATAGTTTCACAGCAAAATGGAATTTTTTATTATTTTTTTGTGCAATCAAAATTTGAATTTTTTATTTTTCAAAAAATTCAAAAAGTTGTTATGAAAATATTATAGGGCGTTCAAAAAGCAACGTTTTTCTCCTCTTGACTTTTTTTCATATCGTGCGTTTTTCGGCTTAAAATGTACATTTTCGTTTGTTTTTTGGAATTTTGAAAATGCTATAACTCCAGTAATTTTTGTTTTATCACGAAAAGTCATTAGAATATTTTGTTCGTCATTTTGTGTACTACTAATAACCATACATAGAATTTTTAAATCTTAAAAAAAAGTGGTCTCAAAAATTTTCAAAATGTGCTCACTTTTTGAATTTTCATCCAAAATAGCTGGTTAACGAACTCGTTCTCTATTTTTCG
>CAKNYM010051386.1:0-18162 GCA_932195095.1 Andricus curvator | reverse complement strand
ATATATTTTTTTTTTTGTTAGAAAAAACAGTCTTCAAAGGAAACGTGTTTTTCACTGTATATAGTGAAAATTCCATCTGAAACCTTTTTTTTGAGAAATATTAATTTTTATTTTTTAACATTTTTTTTACACTCTGCAAAACAATTGATCCTCTCCGCATCAAAAGGGGATACGCGAGGATTCAGCCTGAGAAGTATTGTCCAGAAAGTCAATTTTTCCAATCGTTCGAATTTTAATTTTAAGGACTGATACTTGTGGAGAACTTCAAGGCGAATTTTTTTTCTTTAGTAAATATTTGCAGGTTTTAGAGTTTTTGAGGCTATTGAAAAAAACCAGATTTGTCGAAAACAAAAAATTTCAATCTTTTTTCACTTCAACTCGCGCTAACCTAGTCATTTTCCAATCTTATTAATACTAAATTACATTTTCAAGTCTTGTGGAACTAGTTGAAGAAATAAAACGTTAATATTTTAATAAACAAAAAAGTTGTTAATTTGTTTGCGAGGCTTTGCAAAAATCATGAATTTCAACATTCAAGCGCTTCGTTGATCGAGCGAATTTTAAGCAACGGAAAACTTCCAGTCCGAAAGTTGTTGATGAAGATCTGTATAAGTTTTCTGGAAAGTTTTAGCTAAATCGGAATGGTTAAAAAATTATAAATGTTTTAAATTGCAAGCGGCAATCTTGAAGCTGCCCTATTTGACTTGCATTTCATATTGTCCGCTGGAACACGTTCGTAGCCGAGGAGGCACGCGCATAGGGCGGCATCTATATTGCCGCTTGCAATTTAAAACATTCATAATTTTTTGACAATAAATCCGATTGAGCTAAAACTTTCCAGAAAACTTCTTCAGATCCTAATCAATAACTTTCTCGCTGAAAGTTTTGCGTTGCTTAAAATTCGCTCGATAAACGAAGCGCCATAAACGAAGATATTAAAAATGGAAAATTTTGGTAATTTTCTTAAATTACTCGTAACATTGGTGATTTTAATGATATTAAAACCTTCACTGTCAGGTGGAAAAGAACATATCGTGCCAAAAATGTTTTTGAGAAACAAGACAAAAATAAAAGACAAAGCAAGAAGAAAAAAAATGTCTTGAGATGGCATGAGACGTGGTTACAGCTGAAATTTTACCGCGATTTCGTCGGGACCAGGTGCAATTTTGTAGAATGGCACCCGCTCCCGGTGAAATCCCATGGTTGTCCTTATGACAAATCCTAGTTGGAGGGAGGGCCCTTTTTCTGATGTAATTGAAGAGCGGAAATCCTAATTAATAGTGTTAAGTGCCATTTTTCGAATTTTCCAGGGCGACGGAAAAACATGATTGATTATATTATTATGGAGTTGAATCCACGATTTCTAATGTCCCACAAAGTTATGCGCTCTCAAAGTGTAGGGAGATTTCAATCCAAGGGGCATGGCAGTCTATTAAGTCCATTTTCGCTACACTGTATATTATTATAAAATGTGTATAAGTATGAATATCGGTGAATGCTTGTTCATTGTTTTTTACAGTCGTCGGTTGCAATAGTTTTTTCACAATACTTTTTTTTCATTACTCGAGAATGTTCATGTAGAATTGTTTTTTTTTCCTCGGGAATGTACACTAATATTTTTCGGAGGTCATCTTTTTTCTCCTCCGTGAGCCCTTTTGGAACGGCCGCGTTCATTTCGATTCTATCAAAGTCCGCGAGAGTTTTTCCTGCAATAGAATCATTGAAAGGGTTAATTTTACTACACTCATCTCTCGATAAAAGAACCGCCGATTTACGGATTCCTAGAACTGCTGGTCCGCGCAGTTTCGCAGTGAGAGTGGAGCCCCTCGGGGTCTAGAGGCGGTGCAAAAAATGCGTGAAACATCAGCAGCGTAGCGATAAAGGGGCAGTGAACGATAACTCACGCGCGTATATTGCAGAATTCCCGTTTTGTTTCAAAAAATGTATTTCGTCAATGTTACACTAGAGAGATGTAGACAACGCGATACGTTTGAAACACTGTCACTAGCGACAATTTTGTCCTTGGAGTGAAATCTTCTGTACCTCGTCAACCAGAATACTCTAAAGTTGGTCAGATTGATGGTAGGTGGAGCACAAGGCCTAATACGTTTATTAAAACCGGGCCCGTTCAAAACAAGAAACGGACTTCCCATAAGAATCCACTGGGCTTAAGAGAAATAGGAGTATCACGGGTAGTGGACTTATATTTTCAATATTAGGTAATAGAAACCCAAGTACGCGTGAATTTCTTGCTACTTTTTTATATTTTACATTACTTTATTGGGATATAATTTTTCATGTAATTATAATAATTATATAATTAAGATATATTTTTATTAAACTCAAGTCTTAATTTGAAAATTAAAATTTGAATTATTCATAAGCAAACAGATTTTTAGGGAATTAAAATTGTGGGTATAAAATATTAAAATTGCATTGAATATTTTATTTAGTCATATTGAATTAACGAAAACTAAACATTTATTATTTTATTTCGTAATTCTCAATTTTAGCGTTAAGTTTCGAATAGAAATGAGGGTCTCCAGTTTAAGGGTTCGAATCAGGTAAAGGATTCTGACAGTTCTGAGTCAAAGCTGAGTAGATCCGACCTATACATAATAATAATAAATTATAAGAAAATGACATACTTCAGACAAATTAAGACCTCATGGTGTTATAGATCCTTTTATTTTGAATAAATACAACGTATTGAGAGTCTATCCGCTCTCCTCACCAGAAACAGTTCAATTTGGTCCAAATTATATTTATAAACAAAACTTTTTATAATTACAACCTATCCTCTCTATTAGAAAATTATCGACTAAATAATTTGTGTTGCAATTAAAATGATGTTACAAACTGTTGTATATTAAAAAATACTTCGTGTTGACTATAATGAAGTTATATTAAAAGAAATATATTGAATTATAATATAATAGTTTAAACTTAGTGAAGGAGACAGAACCTGCAGTGTTATAATGTCTTTATACCTCTCTTTCTTTCCATTCTCCTTGGTTGTGATGTTCTTGTCGGCTGGTGCCGAAAATTCGATAACGAACATGGTTCGTTTCTCGAAGTCAAGGAGAACTGTGTCAGACCTCGAGTGCGCGGCACAAACAATTATCGAGAATATGAAGTTCTAGTATATGCGGTACTTCTAATTTTGGACAATTGACTGTATTTCCCTAGGAGCGTTTGGCGGAGTGGTGTCAGGGCTAATGCCGTAAGAGTGATAGAGATGGTAATAAAGCACTCTTAGTGCCGCATTGTGCCTTTGGATTTACGTAATTCCCGCATGAGATGGACAACTAGATATTATGTGTCCTAGATACTCGGGGTGTGCATGACACGCTCTGCAGCTATCATCGGGAATATCCTGGTTTAAAATGTGGCTACAGTATGCTAGAGTGGAAATGACACCATCTTGACATGCCAAAATGAAACCTTCCGTGTCCGACTTCAATCCGGGTGATTTAAGGAAAGCAAAGGTTAGCTCATACGACATTGACTGATCCTTCACATTTCTGTGGCAGATGCCGTGCATCTTCTTGTCTAGAAGCTGTTCACAGAAGTTTTTCTCTTGTGCTTTCTTGATTCGGGCTTTCAGAAGTGAGTACTCGAGATGGATAATGTTTGATACATTTGGCTCACCTCTGATATTGAAGTCAAGGCCGAGTGTTTCAGTCGCCTCCTCCGCTGCTTTCTACAGAAGCGCTGCTCTTTGGCCACTTCTTCGTGTTTCTTAACCATTTTAAGAAGAGGGTCTCGTCCATCTGCGACTATATGTGCTGTACCCAGAATAATCCTTTTGTGAAGACATTCACGATTAAGTATTCCGCGACAATCTTGACGGCGTGAGATGAAAATTCGCGGAACAGACGACTTAAGGTGCATGCTTTTGTTCATGTCCATGGAACCACTCCAAATGAAGAGAGTACTACCGGGACGGCAAGCATATTCGTTGTAGATACTTTGTTTCTCATCGACAGTTCTGAGGACGAAATCTGTCGTGTAAGACGTTTGTATTTACATCGGAGAGCATTCTTAATCGATGTTGCGTCCTGGATGCGGCATTGTGGCACGCCCAGGTATGTATAGGTCTCTCCAGCACCAAGATGTATAGCGCTTCTGTCAATGAGATCAGGGTCTTCGGGGATGTCATTAAGTTTTCTTCGCATCAAATTAACCTTGGCGCATTTTCTAACTCAAGCTCCATTCCAATCTCTTGAGCGTACTCTTTGACAATATTTAGAGCTAGATTTAGTTGCTCTTTATTTGTAGCATATAGCATTAGATCATCCATGTAAAACACATGAGTGAGTTGGGGATGACGAATTGCGAGAGATAGTGGCAATAATGTGAGGCAAAAGAGGAGAGGGCACATAATATCGCCCTGAAAGACACCTCTCTGAAAGGTGACGTTGTTAGTTGTAACATGATGTTTTCCAGATAAGATAGTAAATATGGTTTTCCCAAGCAGCATCAATCTATCTATGCACCTCGTAATGTGTGGATGAACCTTTAAGCTTCCCAACAGACATATGATAAGTCTATAGGAGGCTGAATCGAGAGCTTTCCGGTAGTCAATCCAGGCAATCGATAGGTAGCGCTGGTATGAAGCTGCGTCTTTGCATACACATCTATCGATGAGCAGGATCTCCCGACATCCTGCTACGCCTTTCTTTGAGCCACGTTGTTCATACATCTCTCGCCACACAGGTCCAAATGTCCGAACAATCCTATCATTTAGGATAGCTGTAAAGATCTTATACAGTGTGTTCAGACAAGTTATTGGCCTGTAATTCTTAGGGTCAGTAAAGTTGCCCGTCTTCGGCAGGAGCACTGTGCGCTCTTCCACCAACCACTCCGGAATAGGCTCTTCCGACTTTAGATATGAGGTGAAAATTCGGGCCAGATGCTGGTGGGTTGAAGGAAACTTCTTCCACCCGAAGGTCTTGATACCATTTGGATCCGGAGCGGAATAGTTCTTCATGCCTCTCAATACGTTTTTCACCTCCTCGGTAGTGACAGGTGGGCATTCCTCCTCAGCTGTTATGAGGGCATTGCACAGCTCCTTGCAGCTATTTATGTTCTTTGAACCTTCTTCAAGTGGATGCTGGACTTCGTAGACTTCTCTCAAAAATGCCTCGACCTCCTGTGGTTTGGACGGTTGGTCGACAGTAACTGGAGGGTCTTGGAAAAGTCGAGATGGGTCCGAGAAAAACTGTTGATTTTCTCTGACCCATCTATCTCAGCTCTAAACTTCTCCTAGCGTTAGATAGAACCCGTATTCTGTCAACAATATGCTGCCTGATGGTCAACAGCTTTGACTTGTTAAGTGTGTGATGACGGATCCACAGTTTGCGCGCTAACTGTCGGACCCTGGCAGAGAAATTCCTGCCAGATGTTATGTAGTCAATCGCGCACTGAATGCGGGACGCGTACTGTCTTGCCTAGCCTATCTTGGTGCTGATTCGATGCATTCGTCGGTTGGTCTTATGATCAGCTGTTGGTTTTGTTTCACCGGAGTTCCTCGGAATGGTTTCGCAGACGTTGATGCGAAAAATGCGAGAGCTCTGGGTGTTTCTCGCACCACAGAGTATGGAATCGTGCCATGTAACTTTCTCGTTTAGGGGCCACACTGGTATCATAGCACTCCAGCAGGACGTCCCTGAGTCGAGATGTCCACTCAAAAGTATTGAGATTTTGCCGGTCCATCGCACTGACTCTGTCTTGATTGGCTCCCCCAACTCTAGGGTAGTCGGCATTGTTCTCCGACCCATTGTCGGGAGCCCTGCGCGTTCGATTGTTTTGAACCGCACTTACTACAACTATGTTTCGTGTTGTCATTGTTGTTCCCACGAGCAACTAGGGAAAAGGGTTCGTCCATCCTTGTAGAGCCCCGAATGCAAGGATAAGGCTGCATACTCTTGAGAGGTCTCCTGGTATCTCAGAGTCACCGTTTGAGATACCTCGCCCAGGTGCCATTCAGCTTTCAGCACGGTTGTTACGCCTTCCCTTGAGGGTTAATTCCTTCGGGACCATACCTGGACAATTGTCCGTGACTGCTTATTAATTATTGTAACCACATTGAGCAGAAACCCTTGGTATTGGGACCCTCTATCCGCAACCAGAGATCGCGTCCGGTGGCTTGGTTATAGGCCCTTCGGTTCGATTCCAAATAAACCGGAACTGAGACCGAATGGGGCTCGTATATAAAACTTTAAAAAGGGTTAAACAACCACCGCAGGGTCCCACTAGGAGCAACTGCCATCTAAGAATGACACGGGCCCCCAGTAGAACCACGGTAAATCACAGCTGCGTGTTCAAACAAGTTATTGGCCTGTAATTCTCTGGGTTGGACAAGTTGCTTTTTTTCAGTAGGAATATAGTGCGTCCAAACACCAGCCACTGCCGAACGGGCGTTTCCGACTTCAAATATGAGGTGAATATGCGGATCATAACAATAACAATAAATGAAATTCTTCAAATGATTAGACATGGAATTGCTCAATAATTAGATTGAATTTTGATAACTAAAACAAATTTAGTTGACGAAAGAATTCATGAGAAAAAAAAGTATGTTTACAAAATGAATTGATGAAGAACATATATTTCAAAATATATCTTTTGAAAAATATGATTGCTAATTTCATTAAAATTTAAATGCGATTTGTTAAATCAATATAATTTTTAACGAAATTGTACAAGTTTAACCCCAACTGTTACTTACGAATTAAATTTATGAAAATAATTGATATAAGGCTGCCTCCAGGTTCACCAAAATTCAGTGAGGGTAGATCGAATACTCACAGCATGTCTAGACATTTCACAATTATAAATCAAGGAATTGATGCTAATAGCTTAATCAATCACTAGTTGGCAAATAAGAACATATTTATTATTATTTTTACATATATTATTTTCCTCGTTACTTTCCCATAAGATATAATGTTAAATGTAGTGGCTAGCCTGCCGGCAACGGCAAATTACTTTCTTGCCGACGCCGGCAAGGAAGTTCGTTGCCTGCTGTTTTTTTCCTCTTGGGTGTGAACTTCCGAAAAGCGTATAGCGATGTATTTTTATGCTCTGATTACGAATATGGGGATGAAAATTGCAAAAAAATTTCAAGGTCAAAACTTAGAAAATCCACGTTTTTAAAAAGAAAAACGTTATGTTTACAAGATGTTTTTAAACCTTGTGAGTATAATTTTCGATGTAAAAACTTTGAAAAATTTCATTTTTTTACGAAGTGTATACACTATCGGTACCGGTAAAAAGCATATTTGAAGCATACGGGAGAGACTGTCACGAATTTTAGAGTAAGGCATGTGATTTGAGAGTTATTTTGTTAGTTTTTGGCTTTTGAGACTTTGGATGGAACGTTCTATGTATATATATATATATATATATATATATATATATATATATATATATCACACTTCATCGTTGATTTACAACTCAAAAATTACGATTAACGACCTGTCGAGGCGGGAAGGCACCACTGTGACTGGTCACAGAAATAATGTTAGTGAAACCCCTACCACTTTACAAAGTCTCGTAGGGGGGAAGGCACCCATGTGACTAGTGACATAAATAATGTTTTTTAAACCCCTTCCGCTTTCCAACGTCTATTTGGGGGAGGGATGCACCCCTGTTGCTGGTCACAGAAATAATGTTGGTCAAACCCCCACCCCTTTCCAATGTCTCGTGGGGGGATTAACCCTGTGCGTGGTGACAGAAATAATGTTGGTTAAACCCCTGCACCTTTTCAATATCTCGTGGAGGGCGGGAATGCACCTCTGTCACTGGTCACTGAAATTATGTTAGTGAAACCCCTACCCTTTACAACATCTTGTAGGGGCGGGAATGCGCTCCTGTGAGTAGTCACAGAAATAAATTTCATTGAACCCCTACCCCTTTCCACCTCTCTTTGGGGGAGGGACGCACCCCTGCGAGTGGTCACAGAAATAATGTTGGTCAAACCCCTACCCCTTTTCAAGGACTCGTGGCATAATTCGCTTTTATTTCGTATTTCACTTTTCACGAAAAATAGCCGGAAAACCGTTAAAACCAGAACGATTTTCAAAATTTCATTTCATGACTCTTAAACCATACTTCAAGTCGCAATTTAATTACGTCCAGTACACTTTCATTTGACCAAAAATCAATTTTGTTTACCTCATAAGATTTCCATTAAATCCATACAAAATCTACTCCTCGATAGATAGCTATAAATTAATATTTACTTAATTATTTATATCATTGGTATAATTCGAACTGAAAGTCAGCAAATCAAAATGATTAATAATAAAATATCATGGGGGGGGGGGGCATGAATGCACCACTGTGAGTGGTTACATAAATAATGTTCGTTAAACCCCTACCCCTTTCCAAAGTCTCTTGGACGGAGGGATGCACCCCTGTAAGTGGTCACAGGAAAATTGTTAGTGAAATCTCCACAATTTCCAACGTCTCGTGGGCATGCGCGGACCCAGGGGGGGGGGGCCCGGGGGGCCCCCCCCCCCCCCCAAGCCCGCAATCGAATTTTTCAAATAAGACAATTGAAGTTTACTATCCCAGCTAAAAGAAACTAATTCGGGAGGATTGCGGCGAATTAACATGTTTAAATTCGCCCGAATTCTGCTTTCTGATTCGTTGAAACGAACTGAGCCAGCGCGAATTGAATGCGTGTCAATTTGCCTTAATTTGTGGTCAAGGTCATTTCGAAAAAAATTAATAAAAATTGCATGCCTTGAGTCTCGAACCAGCGATCCCAAGTGTATAAGTCCAGAGGACAACACTGAGCTATAGAAACCATTAATATATATTTACAACAGATCCTATATGCCCCTGCGCGTTAATTATACCGTAAGAATTCGATTCAATAGGCTAGTTTTTAACCCGTAGTGGTCACACTGGGTCCAGTGGACCCCAGGCTTTATATTGATAAAATTAATAACTTCAAACTGTAAAATAAATATACTTTTTTTCAAAACTTGTTATAATACTATTTTTTCTTCAAACTATACTATTTTGAAAGTAAAATCAGGAAGCGTTTTTGCTCTATCTCAAAAATGGAAATTTTGATGAATATTTTTGTGAAAAAAGTCAAATTTCTCGAAAAAGTTTGTGCTCGCGTTTTTCAACATAAAAAAAATTGGAAAAGAACAAATTATTGTATTATGAAGAGGAAGTCTTAAACTAAATTCCAGTTCAAGGTTTGAGTCGATACATCAAAAAGAACGCAAATGGCAACTGTTTTTCTGCGTGGGGTCCATTGGACCCAGTGTGACCACTACGTTATTTTTAGGAGGTGTGACCACTAAGGGTTAACTGTATTCGCGCTGGCGAATTCTGGCGAATTGGAGCTTGACTTAAAATCTCGCGGATTAAAATGAATTGGCCGACACTGAAATTAATTCGTGTTGATACTTTCAAATGAATAAGGTCCCCTACGATTACTTGGACTAAGGTCACGATTACTGGGATGTTTACCTTACCTGCATAAATTAAAGAATGGAAAAATTAGTTTAATTAACAAAAAACTAAAACGTAAAGTATAAAAATACCTTTAAAAAAAAGTCAAAAACTTCGGAGAAAGCTTACGATTTTGAAATTTATCAATATTTTTAAAAACATTAAAATGTGTTTGCTGTATTGAATAGCAATTTTACAGAAAAAACAAAGTGTGAATCTAACGCTAATTTCAGGGCACCATTTCCCTGCAACAAAAATTAGTCTTGGTAGTGTGAATGGTAGGGGAGCGGCGGCGAATGCGGCGCGGCCGCTAATGTGGCGTGTTCGAGTTTTCGAACATTAACGCATTTTCTGCTTCTGGAGGTAGTTTCACTACATGTATATATGTTTCCAACGTTACATTATTAAAAAATTGGGATAATTAAATTAATTGCCTAACTTTTATGACGAAAAGTTAGTTTTGGTTCTTTCGCTTGTATTGTCAGAGTAGCTAAAAACAAGTAAAAAATTACAGAAGTTTCGTGTAAACTTATACAATTTTTTGGAAATATACTTTTCCGAGTTTCTTGAATGCTTTAAAGTTTAAAATGTTGAGTGAAATGAATAAACTTTTATGTAAAAAATCTTTATTAAATACTATTCACATGCGACTAATATGGCGCATTCGGGTTGTACCTTATTTTAATATTATAGTTTAATATAAAGAATTGGTTAAAAAGTTTCCCCATTGATAATTATTTAAATATACAGTACCCTCTCACTTATCGCGAAAGGCTCGGACTTACCTCCTGACAACTTTTTCGGACGAGCGTTGCAAAAAATAGCGTGTGATACACGTGCGCATAGGTGATTGGTAACTCGTGTGATTGCATCATTCGCCTGCGGCTCGAAGCACTCGTCTACCACCGACTCATTCTTCGAGCCTCCGGCTTATGCTGCAAAATCCACACTCGCACACAATCACCTATTTTGCGCACTTGTATCACAAATAACTATAATAATATTAAACGCAAATAGATTTATCTTATTTTTATTAAATTTTACTAATTTTTCTTTATAATTTGTTTTTTATTCTATAATAGAGCATTGGTAAGATATTGGCCTAAACTAAATATATTTTATTACAATATTTTACTTTATATTTGAATTTTAATCGTGCATTTTCCTTTATGTGCGCCGTATTCGCCGCCGCTCCCCTAACCACTACAAAAGGTATGGTTTCCCTCGGACTTGGGGCACGAAACGTCACCTGCTGTCAATTGTTCTTACAGTTTTGCGACCAAAACAATAGGCGATAGTTTCGTACCCCCACTCGACTCCGAGAAAGATGGAACCCCATCTTAAAATTAGGTGCAACAAAATTTATCCCAGAGTTTTTACTGTGTTAATTAAAAGACTTCAATGTCAGAATTATTGAACTATATATTATTTTAATCGTTTCTTTGAAGAAAAATTGTTAAGCTACCAAGCACAAAATACGTATTATCATTCGAGAAGCATAATTATATTCTGAAATGTCATAACTCAGAGTGGCCGCTGGACCGGGAAACCAGGAGATCATCGGAATTTTTTGAGAGCGGGAAATAACAGTGAATTTATTTTTTGACCGGTATTTTTACAAGTTTTTCAAAGAAAAATCAACCAATCACTTGAAATATCACAAATTTCATGTCACAAGATATATAATGCAATTTAAAATAAATTTCATTTAAACTTTTTTTTTAAATGCTAATTTGAGTTGTTAACTTTTTCAATTGAGCCGCCGGATGCAAGAACCAACGCGACGCTCGAAAACGCGTAAAAGTATTGTCCGATCGTCTCAAAAAATGAAAATTTTCAAAATAAAAAAATCAATTTTTTGAAAATGTAGAATTATATAGAATAAGGAAGTGAAACTTTTTCCCATTAGAATTTTTTTCGCCAAACATTTATTTATAATAATAAAAACGAAATATTGAAAAAAACTTTCTCCCTGATTTAATTCAGTTTAAAACTTAAATCGTTCTAACTCGGCCAAATATGATTGAAATGAGTTCATATTTGCAGGACATATTCAAAATACTCTAGCGATGCGTAGGAAAACATTAAAAAGTTAACAATCGCTTATTGTTTAATAATTTTTAATTGCAAAATGAGGTCAATCGATAATTGTGTTTTCTTGGCTTCGCCGGTAAAAAGTATCCAGGTAACTTCGACTTTCAAACAACTTCCAGCGAGAGATTTGTTCAGCAATATTGAATGAAGTTTTTTGGAAAATCTCATATCTATTCGTTGAAAATTCACTGACATATTCACATTTGGAAAAAATACTCGACGTCTGCCCGCGCAGACTGAACTTCGAGATGCTGCCTGACAAAGCAGTCCTCACGACGCAATAGCTAACAGCGCGGGCAGACGTCGAGTACATTTTCCAAATGTGAATATCTCAGTGAATTTTTAACGAATAGATATGAGATTTTCCAAAAAAACTTCATTCAATATTGCTGAACAAATCTCTCACTGGAAGTTTTTTGAAAGTCGAAGTTACCTGGATACTTTTTACCGGCGAAACCAAGAAAACACAATTATCGATTGACCTCATTCTGCAATTAAAAATTATTAAACAATAAGCGATTGTTAACTTTTGGTTTGGCGAAAAAAATTCTAATGGGAAAAAGTTTCATTTCCTTGTTCTCTACAATTCTATATTTTCAAAAAATTGATTTATCGATTTTGAAAATTTTCATTTTTTGAGACGATCGGACTATACTTTTACGCGTTTTCGAGCGTCGGGCTGGTTCTTGCATCCGACGGGTCAATTATGAAATCATTCAGTTTACAATGTGGAATTCTAAAATCTTTTACGATGCAAATTTTCCATTTTACATCATCATTTTTAAGGGTACATTTTCAATTAAAAGAATGTTAAAATGCAGTTTTGAAGACTTAAAAATACAAGATTAATATCTTTTGAAACTGAAATTTTTGGACAAAAAATGTTTTAAGTTGATCAACTGTAAATGTAAATTAAATAATGATTTTAAAAATTCAACTGTAGTTCGTGTATTCGCAATTGAACAATAATTGATTGATTTTATAGGGCGATTCTGAATCTGATAAAATAAAACAATTTACAGATTTTTACGTTAAAAATTGAACTGTTGCAATTCGAAAGCCTTAGTAGTTAATCAAATGTAAAGTTCTGATTGAAACTTTATAAACTATCTGTTGTTTCAGTCTAAAATATACCATTTTTAACGAGTTCAATTTGACAATTTGTAATTAAGAAAAAGAACCATTTTTTAATAGTCAGCAATGTTTTACTGTTTATTTTAAATGAACAATTATAAATGAAATATTCAAAACTAAACAATTTGAGACTGAATTGTTTGAAACAGAAAGCCTTGAATCGTTAAAATTTCGGAGAGCTAAACGTGACAATGTTAATTTTAAGTGTTCTAATTGAAAAAAATTTATTTGCAAGTGAAAATGTTGAATATTGATGTGTAAATAACAAATAAAAATGTATTCGTTTAGAACAAATTTGAGTAAGTTGAGGAGATATTTAGAAGTTTTTAAATAAAATTTGTAAGCTTTTAAGGATTTTAAAAGGTTTTAAGATAATGCAAATATTGTCTTAAGATTTCTGGGAAAGTTTCGAATGATTTTTATTTTGAAAAATTAATTTTAACAGAATATTTAAGAATACTTTAAAACGGACGCAAATTTTGATGAATAAATAAAAATTAAACAGTTATAAATTTGGAAAAAATTGAGTTTTTAGTAAAAAAAATATAGTTTTAAGAGAATGTTATAAAAGATTTAAAAACAAATTTGGATGTATAAATAACAATTGAATTATTTATTTTAAATTCATTTACAACGATTTAAAATTAAAATAATTTAACCTCTAATTTAGAAAGTGTTCAATTAAAAAAAATGGTAATTTTTCAATTTTTAATGTTTCTAACTTAAAATTGCGTAAAATGATATAATTTTGAAAATTTATAAATTTGTTGATTCATTCTTCAATTTAGAGCATCGAAAATACTAGAGTAGATTTATAATTAATACAAATTTTGATTCGTTAAAACAATTGAGGGTCTGGATCGAGAAACTCGCCCAGCGCTTGAGATCGGGTAAAAGGATTGTCCAAACGTCTGGGTGGACGGAAATTTTAAAAGTCAAAAAATTAATTTAAAAAAAAATATAGGATTATAGATAATGACGAGACTGAACTTTTTTCTATTTTTTGTTTTTTGATCGGATAATTATTTTTAATAATAAGCCTAATAAACTGAAAAAGATGTGGCCCCAAATTCAATTAGTTTTTAAGAAATAAATCGTCGTAAATTGGGCAAATATTATTGAAACTGTTTCAAACTTGATATACGAACGAAATATACCCTAGCGATGCTTACAAAACAAAGAAAAAGTTGAAGATCACCTATTGTTTATTAATATTTAATTACAAATTGAGACACATCGATAACCCCCTTTTTTCAGTTTCACCGACAAAAAGTATCGAGGGAACTTCAGAGTTAATACAACTTCTAGTGAGACGTTTGTTCCTTACTATTAAAGGAAGATTTTTGGAAATTTTCAGATCGATTCATTGAAAATTGGCGGAAATATGCATTTTACAATAAAGAATGAGGCGCCGCCAACGATAGTTCCGTCAGTACTGAGCACCATCAGGCAGCGGGCTAGCCGTCTGGCTTTCCAGAACTCAATTTTCAATGATTTTTTAATGGTTATCTGCTTAAACGACCTCCTTCATCTCCCACGAAATATCGAAATGATAAACTATGTTTCGCATCTATAATTATTTCAGTTAGCTTCATATTAGGAAGCAACATTTTAAGTGTCTTGCGTAGACAGAAACAGTTCGCGTAATATTTTATTTCTAATTTTTTAATTTAATATGTGAAAATAGTTTTCAATTCAGTTTTCAAATAGCAAAAATGTGTAAGGAAAAGTTTTTACAAAGTGGTAGAAAAAGAACGAGTAACGAAAAAAAATTGGAAAGCAAACGAAAAGAAATTAGCTAATATTTTCAGCAATACTGCCGCCATTTTGTTAATTTTGAACATTTTCTAATTTTTCTGGCCAAATTTGTATGAATTTAAAGAGAAAATTTGGGTTTCTTTAACAAAGCAACAAATTCAAATACGCATAACTTGGTAAACATTTTTTTTCACAAATCGCAAAAATACGTATCGCCTAATTTCCTCTAAGCAGAACATATTTTGTCTCCGAGAGATTTGCGCCTTCAAGTGTAGAACCTGCCTGATTTGAAATGCATTCGGTCTCATCAATTTTTGTTTAATTGTAAATAAATTTTCATAATAACTTACATCATTTTTGGCTTATTTCTTTTCGTTTGCTTTCCAATTTTTTTCGTTTATCGTTCTTTTTCTCTTGTCCAACAAAATTGGAACTAGTTAATTTTTTATTCTTCCCTATGTGACAGGCATTTGGTCTGCTTTGTTTACAAACAAGCAGTTCATTATGCAGAAAGAACCAAAACATTCACGTACGCAAGATACTTAAAATGTTTCTTCCTAATATGAACCTAACTGAAATAATTATTATAGATGCGAAACATAGTTTGTCATTTCGATATTTCGTGGGAGATGAAGGGGGTCGTTTAAGCAGATAACCATGAAAAAATCATTGAAAATTGAGTTCTGGAAATCCAGACGGCTAGCCCTGCCTGATGGTGCTCAGTACTGACGGAACTATCGTTGCCGGCGCCTCATGCTTTATTGTAAAATGCATATTTCCGCCAATTTTCAATGAATCGATCTGAAAATTTCCACAAATCTTCCTTTAATAGTAAGGAACAAATGTCTCACTGGAAGTTAACTCTGAACAACTCTGAACAACAAGAGTTAACAACTCTGAAGTTCCCTCGATACTTTTTGTCGGCGAAACTGAAAAAACGGGGTTACCGATCTGTCTCAATTTGCAATTAAATATTAATAAACAATAGGCGATCTTCAACTTTTTCTTTGTTTTGTAACCATCGCTAGGGTACATTTCGTTCGTATATCAAGTTTGAAACAGTTTCAATAATATTTGCCCAACTTACGACGATTTATTTCTTAAAAACTAATTGAATTTGGGGACACATTTTTTCAGTTTATTAGGCTTATTATTAAAAATAATTATCCGATCAAAAAACAAAAAATAGAAAAAAGTTCCGTCTCGTCATTACCTGTATATGTATGTATGTATGTATATTTAATCTCTCCCTTTTACGGGTTTGAGGGCCTCCGCTCCCTGTACATATATTTACATTTCATCCTTAACCTAACTTAACCGCTGCTTATATTCTAATGTTTCGCCTTACTTAAATAACAATAATATTATAACTATTGGTTCTTAAACTTCTACAAATGAGCGATCTTCCAGGGCTTCCGTTTTCTCTTACCATAAAATACATTTTTACCGATTTAAAAATTAAAAATTTTTGCTAGTTACTTTCCTTTAGACAGGATCACCCGTTTGGCTCTGCCCTGCTCCCTTGCTTTCTCTCACTTCTTCCAGTTTTTTCATCCACGTCACTCCCTGTCCATTACCATCCAAAATCCATCTTACACACTCATCCACACTCAACTGTCCATCTTCCTCCCCTGTACACCTCTCTAACACATGTGCCCATGACTCCATTTCGTATCCACATACTCTGCACAGATTGTCCTCTTCATCCATCCAATATCTACAGGATCTCACTCCTTCTCCCATTCTAAACCGTACCACTCTATTCCATTTGTCTTCCTTTTTTATTTTTTGCAAATATTCTGGTTCCGCTAACCCTTTGACCATCATATACCATCTATTGTACTTCGAATCCATAATCTTTATCCATCTCTCTTCTCCTTGTTTTACTAATAGCTCTAACTCTATGTTCTCCCACTCCAGTACCCCTTCTTGTATATCACAAGCCCTCCTCATTTTTTTCCTTTCTTCCTCCCATTTCGAATTTCCCAAATTGCCTCTCGTCTCCTTATTCCGAACTTCGTCCAAGCACACTTGTGCTATTCTGCTCCCTTCTCCCCTTTTCAGTTTCTCTTCAAACTTCCAGGCTCTCTTAATTTGTCTAGTTACCATTTTTTCCCTTCCTATTTCTTCCCTTAACATGTATCCTGGGCAACTCCAACTAACCCCCATTACCCATCTCAGAAATCTCTCATGCATGCTTTCCACTTTCCTATATTCCTTCCATCCCCAGACCTCCACTCCATAACACAACACCGCCCAAACCAACGCATCAAACATCCAAACCCTCATTCTCCAATCGTCATTGAACCTTCTCTTTCCTATACCCCATACTTGGCCCATTACTTTACTCGCACATTCGATTCTTTTCCTCACCTGTACCTCATTTCCCTCTCCTGCCTCAAACCAAAAACCTAAGTAACAGAACTCCTTCACACTTTCCACTGTTTGTCCGTTCATCTTCCAAACGTAACCTATTTTGGACTTTCTATTTCTGAAGCACATCACCTTGGTCTTCCCTACGTTCACCGTCAGTTCTTTTGTTCCCACATACTCTTCGAAAATTCTTATCATTAGGTTCATCCCCACCTCATCGTCTGCTAAAAGAACTACGTCGTCCGCGTACGCTAGAGAATATAATTTGCTATTACCCAAAATCGTCCCCCCTTTCCCTTTCTTCTTTAGCTTCTCCTCTAAATCTGCCAGCAGCATATTAAATAGTAGCGGACTCAACGGGCACCCTTGCCTTAGACCTCTTCCTGTCCAGAAAACCTGCCCCTTTTCCCCCCTATCTTCACCCTAATCCTGGTTTCAGTAAAAATTTCCTTTATCCTCTCCACCAACCCTTCTTCTATTCCCCTCTCTTTCATTGCCTGCCATAGCACTTTTCTATTCACTGAGTCAAAAGCTGCCTTAAAATCTACGAGCAAGGCGACTAATTTCCCTCTTTTTCTCCCTAAGTTTCTGTTAACCAAGTAGTTGAGTACGTAAATGTTATCTATTGTCCCCATTCCTTTTCTAAATCCCGTCTGATTGTGTGGAATACTTTGTTTCTCTTCTATCTGATTCTCTAACCTTTTTCTTAGAATTTCTGCGTATATTTTATAACCCACTGGCATGAGAGTGATCCCTCTGTACTCTTCTACCTTCTTACCATCCCCTTTCTTGACAAGCGGTACCACCAGCCCTGTCATCCACTCCTCCGGCCACCCTTCTCCTTTCCAGACCTTGTTGCAGATCTTCCACATCCCTTCTCTAAACCCTTCTCCTCCATACTTTATTGCTTCGTTCTCCATACCATCCTCTCCTGTAGCCTTGTTTCTTTTCAGTCTATCTATCGCCTGATCCACTTCTTCTCTTGTTATTTCGTTCCCTTCCTCCATTTTTCCCTGTACTATCCTTCTATTTTCCCCTTTCATCCTATTTTGTTCTCCCCCTAACAGACCCTTAAAATAATCCGTCCACTCGCCCATTTCTATTTCTTCATTCACGCCCTTCCTTCCTCCTCTTTCCCTATTTATCACATCCCAGACCCTACCTTCTTTGATCGCTTTTTCTACTTCTTCCTTGTATTTCTCCTTTCCCTTTTGCTTTTTCCTTTCCAGCATCCTTTCATGTTCTCTTTTTCTCCTGTTGTACTCCGCCTTCTCTGTTTCTCCTTTCCTCCATTTTCTTACAAACTCTTTCATTCTCTCTTTA